>JAVSBS010014025.1:0-45216 GCA_033124195.1 Coracias cyanogaster
CTATGAACATTATTAGGTAGAATTTGGCAAGGTTTTAAACCATATTCACTGGTTTACAGAAAAATATTTAGAAATTCCTACAAAAATGTTCTGCCATAATAACCAAAATATCAGACTCCACCTCTGCAGTACAGTAAATTTATAGGCATAAAAAGTTTCAACTTTACTGAATAATTTTAAAAAAATCTTTAAAAATTTCAACCCCAGAAACAGTTTTGTGGTTATTTTTGTCTTTAAAAAAAAACCACAAACCTTCATCTGCCATTGTAATTAAGCTGTTGTAATATTATGATCCTCATCTACAAAAAATTATCAAAATTGTCCTCACAATTTGTACAGCACAATGTTAATTGTATTGTCCTTACAGTGTTAGACATCCAGTGCTGAAATTCAATTTACTGACAACACCTATCCTTACTGATTTTCTCTATAGCATCTTTTGACCAATGCTCTGAAAGTTAAGCAAAGTTAATGAATTTAGTTTCACTTCTCACTTACAAAACTAAATGAAAATACTGACTAGATTCTAGAGAGTAAGAAACGGAAGCCCTAGTGGCTCAGGTAGTGTTATCATCAAAAAAACCCCTTGAGTTTGCATACTGAGTTATGAAGTCAAATAATGCCAGGTAACACTGAAGTCCAGGCAGTATGCAACCTTGGCATGAGATGGCAGGTCAAAATAAGCTCGTAGGTACAGTTTTTACTTATCTACTAATTGATAAGCTAAAAAAACCCCTACTAATTGAAAAACTAAAAGCAGAGTTTAGCTTTCAATAGAATTTAATTGCATCTGAGTTTGTTCAATTAGGCAAAGCTGAAATGAATTTTTTTCCTAAAAAATGCAGTCAGAATTATTTTAGAAATGACATTTATGATGTGTTTAGTATCTACAATTTGAGTTCAAGTCACTTGATAAAATAGCGCTCAGCAGCCTAAAAAAATTAGCTAAAACTCTCAGACCAAATTAGGGATATTCTGCCCAATTTCCTGAAATCCAGCTTTTGCCTTAACCTGTGGGAAGCTGGCATTGTACTGCACCTGCTGAAAGTTTTCAGCTGAGTGCTATTTTAAAAAAAAAACAAACAAACAATGACTGAACTGCTGATTATGATAAAAACATATAATCTTTGAGCAGCATATTTTCCTTCCAGTGCCCATGCCATTACCTCAGTAGTGCTAATGAGATGTGGAGTCATGTGTCCAGAGACCATGCCTGTCCCTGGGATCTCTCTGAGAGATACCGAACATTTGCAATTCTCATTGGCCTTAACAAGAACAAGTTTTGTGTCTTGAAGAGCATTTTTTTTTATGTTATACATAGTGGTGTGTTGTGGCAGAAAATCTAGACTGTGAAAAAGTGGAAACTCTTTAAAAGAGATCTGAGCTAGATCACATGTGTCTTTATACATGTGTGGTCTGCACGTATGGAAGTAGTCACACTGACACAGAGATTGCGCTATCAGACAGCTTTAGAGAAGAAAAAGAACAAAATTAAATTACGGTAAAGAAGAAATAATCACAATCCTCTGAAAAATCATCAGTAACATGTTTTTTGCATTCTTTTGAATTTTTACTTCTTCACATTTTCGTTTGATTCATCTTTCTTTGAGTCTCATCCAGTAAGATCCCTCCCACTCCCTCTGCCTGGAATATGAATCTAATTCTTTATGTACTCTCTCTTCAACTTACTTTTCAACTCTGTCCCCAAAGCTCCTGAAATTTCAGTGATTAATTGAACAGAATCTGGAATACTTCCAAGCCTACCTCGTCCTCATTGGTTTGACAATGTTCCTGTGCTCTGGTCATTAGTACAGCATGACCCTGCAGAACTAACTGAGCCATGAAGCAAGTTAATCAGTAAATGAATAGAGTTCTTGAACAGAGAAGTTTTATCCTGCGTTCACCAAAGCAATTATGTGTTAATTAATTCTCTGCCAGGCACAAAGTAAGACAAATATAGGAAGTATGATCTTCAGAGAAATAATTTTCTGGGGAGAAGGTCAAATCCTAAACTGATGTAAATTGTCAAGAGCTTACTTTACTTACATTGAGTCATTACGATTTATACCTTCTGAGGATCTGGCCCTATTATAAGAGGATTCACTATTTTAATTTTATTCTTAATCCTAATAACCAATAGCAAATCCATGCCAGCTGAGCCTTTCTTCAAAGTAATAATGAGTTTCCTCTGAAAAATTGCTTCATAGGACTTAAATTATAAATAACAAATCTGGTACTCCAGAAAACCTCCACCTTCTAGATATACATTGATGTGTCTCATATTAGACAACATATAAGTATATATCTAGACCCTGACTTTTTTATGTTGAGTTCCTTACAAATTTATACATATACCTTACTAAAAATAGACAGCATTAAAATCCCCTGGAATATGCAGACTAAGACTTGAAAGCAAGCTTTGGATTGTATCTTTTCTTATGCTTGAAAAATTAACTCCTTTGAGTCTACTCTAAACAAGTAGACCATAGTTCAGAGTGTTCCACAAGCAAAACAGCTTGCAAATCTCAAATGAAAAATAAATCAAGATTCTGTTCTTGTTCCCATTTTAGTCAGTAAGAGATTTATAACTGATTGAAATGGGAACCAAAGCAGGTTTTAAACCTTCATTATTTCAGAACTCAGTTTTTAAAAAATGTGCAGAGCATCTAACTGCATCTCCAGGTAGATGTATGACTGATCGTTAAAACTATAGATAGACGTTACATGTTGAAACGAAGTGCCAGCACAGAGGCAGTTTATCAACAGACACAAGCACTTCTGTGTACAGTGGAGCCGCCTCCAGTGGCTTTTTGTAGGAACGTGTCTCTGTATGAACTAATAAAGGGTTCTGTAGACTCTCCTATGTATTTTCACAAAACCTGGTGCAATGATTTTTGTCTCTTCCTCTCTCTCACAAACTGTGATCATGTGTTTCCTTAGTAAACAAGGCTGAAAAGTTGGTATTCAGTTTTTTAAAGGAAAGGAAGAGTAAAAAGGGAGAGGAAATATCCAAAAAGGGTTTGGGAGGAAAACCATTGTAGAACAAAATAGTGAAATGATAATAATAGTTTAGATATAATCCAATAAAATGCAAACAAAATCCAAACCTAAATTTGCATGCTAAATTAATATTTCTACACATATATTGCATCTTTTCTCCCTGCCTTTTTTGTGTCTGACCCTAAAGGCAACTGAGTAAGATCTTCAAGGAGGAAAAGTATTTTTCTATACATCCTTGCAGAATTTAGCACAATGTGGGCCTAATCCCTTTATGGCTTTTGAGAGTTAAAATAATACATAAATCCTAGCTGTCACAGTAGTGAAGTGAACCAAAGCCAAAGAAAAGCCAAGAATATCTACAGGGACCACTGTGAATAGGAATGAACAAGTTTCTTGGAGTTCTACCTGCTAATATGTGCCAAAATTTCATGTTCCTGCTTGTTTATAATTTGCTTAACACAAAATTACTTCCTTTTTTTTTTCCCCCACAAAGTTCTGAAATGACATATCCCTTTCACGCACAGACTAGCCTGCTTTGTGAAAACAAACTGCTATGGTAAAGAAATCAAAGGCCAGAAAGACTATCTTCTAATGGCAACACTTGTCTAAGGGAAGGTAGTGCAAGATTACTGAAATTCATTGTTACTTCTCTATAACCCTGTTATGTTATTAAAACAACTATTTTAGCTACTTGCCTATAAAAAGTAGGTTAAAATATTTTTATGTTCCTTTTGCCCCTTGACCATGCCATAAGCAGTCTTTCACAATATTTTTTCAGAAGAAAATATGCATGTTTCTTCCAAAAAATATGTCAAGTTTTCTCCCTTAACAGATGGTGAAAGTAGTTCTTATCATATTTCCTCTTTCTCTTAGATTTCTAATAAAACATTTTGGCAAATCAAGAGGTATAAATAAAGATTCAGATGTTTATTGAACAGCACATAATTTAAATAAATCATATTTATGAATGTCTGGCTGAGCAGAATTGATTGCCAACATATACCCTTTGGGCCTAAGTTTGTTACCTGATGTTTATCTCCGACAGGAAAAAAACAGTGTGTGAATCATTTATCCATTTTTTACTCTCCTTTCTCTTATTTTTAAAAATTTTCCAAATCACTATGTAAATTTAAAAAATCCTTACTTTGAAATGTACTAGCTATGCCCAGCAAGTTTGGGTGTGTGGGAACCTGAAATAATTAAAGAACAGTAATTAACAAATAAATTAATCAAACCCTCACTATTTGTCCCATTCTCTCTCCAAATAATTGAATACAAATAAATTCTTACACTGCAGCACTGGGCTTTCAAAAATTCCTGGAAGCAAGCTGCAGAAGTATGAACCCTCTGCTAAACAAAAGCTCTGTATTCTTGAGAGGTGTAACGCTGGCAACATCCTGCACCAGCACACCAAACAGGCACAAATGCTGTGGAACACAAGATGAGCAGACAAAGACTGTACAAGTACCCCCACAAGGTATCAGAAATAAATCTTAAAACCACAAAGTGAATGGATTTTTTATACTTTATTTTTACAACCACAGTTGTAATGAAACTTAGTAGGAAAAACTAGTAGTCTTTTAAGATGCCCACACAAATAAGGTGCAGCTAGATTTTTTAGCATTGAACGGTATGTACATACATGGCCAATTCATACCAAGACTTGATTTCCTTCTCATTTACACTTTGCTATGTGTACTCAAGTGGATGGAGTACATGTTCAGCAATGTCTCAGCCTATTTAAAACTTTATGTGCTGTTTCCACCTCTGATATGTACCAAATCTGAAGTTCTTCTCTCTTACAAAGCTTTCATAATGGCAATTATGTGTCTTTCTCATCTCCTCCTAAAGTTTCCTTTCATCACCTCCTGCCATCTCTCATTCCATTATAGCTTTTGTATGAATACTCTTATTAAAAGCCTTATTCTTCCCAAAATAGAATTTATCTTTCTCTCCCTTTTGTTTCTAGAACACTTTAAAAAATTATTTGAGACAAGAACATTTTAAAAAATATACACCTTCAAAATGAATGTATTGCCATTAGTTGAAGATGTTTTAAAACTAGATAAGCAGCAATTTTCTTCAATATTTGAATCTCCAACCAGCAAAATTAAACCACATTGTTCTTAGCTTCACATTCCAGGGGTAAATAGTGGCTGAAAAATAAAATGATGACTATGCCCTGGGTGACGACAAATATAACCAACTTCCAAAACACATATTCCAAGAAGAGTTTTTAAAGAATTCACTCAAAAGGTCTGCACACAGAGAACATCACGAGAATGTGCTTCCCTTGGTTAGCAAACTAGTCCCAGGCTGAGCATCTCCACAGTTGGAGGGGTCAATAGTCTGATCTTTACTAAGGAGATCAGAGGAGCACTGGTGTCCAGTGCTTATGGTAAACTATGCTAAACGGCACTCCATTTAGCAAGGATGCTGCTGAATCCCCTTCTTAATGGATTTGAGTCATATGATGAATTACAATAACATAATCTCATGTACTGGTTTTGGCTGGGATAGAGTTAATTTTCTTCACAGTAGCTCATAGGGTGCTATGTTTCGGATTTGTGACCAAAAAAGTGTGGATAGTACAGGGATGTTTTAGCTATTGCTGAGCAGTGCTTACAAGAGTCAAGGCCTTTTCTGCTTCTCACACCACCCCACCAGCAAGTAGGCTGCAGGTGGGCAACAGGCTGGGAGGGGACACAGCTGGGACAGCTGACCCCAACTGACCAAAGGGATACCCCATGCGATAGGATGTCATGCTCAGCAATAAAAACTGGGAGGAGGAGGAGGAAGGGGGACAGTTGGTGTTAATGGCATTTGCCTTCCCAAGTCCCCATTACAAGTGGTGGAGCCCAGCTTTCCTGGAGATGGTTGAACACCTGCCTGCCGATGGGAAGTGGTGAATGAATTCCTTGTTTTGCTCTGCTTAAGCATGCAGCTTTGGCTTTACCTATTAAATCGTCGTTATCTTAACCCATGTTTTTTCTCACTTTTACCCATCAGATTTTCTCCTCCTTCCCACTGGGGTGGAGCGAGGGAGGGAGCAGCTGTGTGGGAATAAGCTGCCTGACGGGTTTAACTCACAACGTCTTAAAATGACAAAATCACTCATTATGATAGAAAAGCATGCAATCATTCACAGACAGTATAATCAGGTCAACCTTCTATTTTCAGTGCCTCACCAGCACATTGCAAACAGCCCTTTCAAATGCAGACCTGCCTGCAGTTACTCATACTTTGGAGCTGGCCACTGGTCTGAGAATATCTTAGACCACATGCACCAGAAGCACCAGTGCTTTAAGACCCTTTGCTATAGCAGTGAGCTCTATCTGCCCTTTTTCCCTAAGATGCTCCTTCTTAGTTTGCTTTTAGCTGTTTTTGCATGAAATTTGTGTGATTTTCCTCCCATCAAACTCAAGCAAAGGGGTTAGGAGAATCATAGTTATGTGCAATGAAGTAGAAAGCAATGGTTTGAAAGCAATTGCCAGTTTACTGTGGCAGTATGTACTCTGTGTTTGCCTGCCAGCCATCTATTTTACATTTTGCACAAATACACAGGGCTGAGTGTTTCGTGCAAAGGCTTGAATCCCCCCAAATCTTATAGCTCACAAAGTATTTGGGAAAAAAAAACCTTAGAAAATAAAATACTGACCCAGGTGCAGACAAATTTTTCTAATATTTCAAACTATAGATTTTATCAAGGCCACATCAGCATAATGTTAACCCTCTCCTGAGCAATGCCCACTCAGAAGTGGAGGTTTGTGCCTCCACTGTCTTCCTTCCTCCCTTGAAGTCCACATAAGTCCTCCTCTGTGATGGAAAACTCACAGTGTTGGTAAAGGAAGCAATATGAAGAGTAGTAAGAAAAAGAGATCAGATGAGAAAAAAATAAGCAAGACAACAAGGTTAGTGAAAAAAACGTTACTCTCCCAGCCGCACTTTCCCTGGTTTGTCTCTGTTGACTCTACAGTTGCTGATCTCTTCAGCTGAGCAGGGTCTCGGGTCCTTCCTGTCCTCACTTTCCTGGCCATCACCAGCACTACTCCATAACGGACAGAAATTTAATGCTAGTCTCTGCAGGTACGTGAGCATATGCTTGCTTTCACCTTTAAGAATCACTCTTCTGTCTGGTACAGCGTGGGTTGTATAAGTGATGTATATGATTTGTGACCTCTTTCTGATCGTGTAAGGCAGAGCACTTTCTCCATGCAGTTTCACTGGAATTCAGATTAGGCTCTCACTATATCATAGACAGGTTTACTTCTTCTGACATTCATTTTAGCATTTACAAAAACTTCCCAAGGTAACAAGTAGAGCCCAGCTCATTTACAACTCAGAACTTCAGCAAACTTTGAAACTTAGTAGAATGAGAGTGATTTATTGAGTTTGCTAGAAAGAATGGCATTTCCTGTTCTGCCTTGCTAAATCACTTTTGTAAAATATTAAAAGTGGGCTCCTATTTCTCTTTTGTATGCATGCCTGTAAAAACAACCTCCGAAACTATGAGAATATTTTGCAAGGTTTCAATATGAACAAAAGAAATTGAATAACTCTAAAGGTCTTACTCAAACAAAATTTTATTGATTTCTAAGGGGCTTTAAATTCCCTCTGAACTCAGAGATCTAGAGTGTGGCCTAACAAAGGGTCCAACAGTACAGATACAATGGAAATACGAAAGCATAAGGAATCATTCTTGATTCATTTGGTTTTCACTCTCAGAGTTACACTTACAAATTTTGGCATTGCCGGGACTCTTACTATATTTTACAAACAGCATTCAAAATTCTAAACATTTACAAATGGTTCTCAGCAGGCAACAGAAGGCATTTTAAAATATAACTTGAATTTTCTCAGTGTCTCTTTGCCTGTGTACCATGTTTAAGGATTTGACATTTGTTCATGGCCAAGAAAATGGTATGTGATTTTTTAAAGTTACACTATTATACCTCCATTTAGGTATCTAAGCACTACAAACTTCATGGCCTTAACAAATGGGAGATGGACATATTATTACTCGATGTGTTCAGCACAAGATGCTGTTGATCAGATCATTTTTTTTCCCATTGCCCCTTCCCTGAATTCCAGTGATATTAACTTAAAACTTGTGCTTTCTAAATGCAAGCACAATGAATATTTAGACTGTCTGAAAATAAGAATTATTTTCCAAAAATAAACTGTGGAATAGGAAAAGATCGGTAATATCTCTGTAATGGAAAAAAAAATCTGTAGCATCTCTCTTCTATTGTTGAACTAAAAGATTCACACCTATGTTCCTATAAACCACAGGGATAATGAGCAATAGCCTTTTGGAGTACAGACAGCTTCTATGGTCTAATATGACAAACAGCAGTAGAGTGTCACTATCCCCTCTTTATTTCATAGTACCACAGAAGAAATACTATATAATAACACCAAGTATTTTCATGATAAACCCAATTTTTAAAAAAAAAGATAATTTGTTGGATGAAATCTGTCAGAGCTGCTTCCTTTCCAGGGCAGCTCTAAAGAAAAGTGTAATCAATTCTATTTAGCCATTTTTCATATCCAATAGACACAAAAAGATAATGTGGCAGCTTTTGTTATTACTACACGCTCTACATTTTTCCTTTCCATTTTTCATATTGTGTTCTTCCTGAAAAAAGGGATATGAGGAGCTTAAGGTCATAGTAACTTTTCTGACTTACAAAACTTATTTTTATACATTTAATTTCAACATTTCTAATGTTGTTAATTAAGACAGGTTGTAAGTGTACGCTCAAATAAATTATTCTGATATTATTGTGCTTGCTAACTCAAACATATCTTGATAATTCAAAAAAGCTGTTTAAGATGTAGGAGTTCCTAAATGCTTGAAAATCACAGGCCTTCAATACACAGAACATAAGTTTTTCAATATTTTTAAAATATATGTTATGATGAGAACTAAATAGTAAACAATCAAGTTAATGTCTTTCACACACAAACAGGCACTATAAATGATGTATTTCATTCTAGTAGTTGTAAACAGTATTGCCACAAACACACATTCAAATCCATCTCTCATTGATTGCTAGGCTTGTAGTTGCTTTGCAAACAATTAGCTTACATTAGTAGTTTCAAAATTATTTGTCTAGGGCAATGGTTATGGGAATTCTCTTTGATTTCAGATTTGTCTGTTGATTTTTTTTTAAGAACAAGAGGACTCACATATATTTCTATAAATCAGAGTATGCAGGTAATATAAAGAAGCAGCGTCTGTATTGATAAACTAAGCAGTGCTAAGGTCCAAGCACAGGCACTGGCACGTAGTCACCAATTTTGTTAAATGGTTAACATGGTTTCTGAAGAAAAAACAAAAAGGCCAAGCAGGATTCAAGGGCAGTGCAAGCCAAACACTATTCCAAACAGGCTGTTTAGATGAGGACATCATATTTTGGAGGTGACAGAATTTAGCCACCTGAACACAATCCATGTTATGTACGTTGGTATCAGGGATAATAGTCAGGGACATATTTGATTTACTAATCAGTGCTGTTGCTTGTGATCAAAATACTAACCTAAACTTCTATTAAAAATTTTTACAGAGGGCATTTTATTCTGACTTTTTATTCCTTACTACCTCTTTTTGAAGCCTCAGCTACACCAAATTCATTGAGCTTCTCATGAGTGTCCATATATATCATCTAAACCTTAAGTCAATGCCATAACAACTTCCCTGTAGATTTACTGACTCAAATACAGCAAAGGCTTTTTCTTTTTAATTTCACCTTCAACTCCTTATTCCTCCTCTAATCCATTCTACTTTACATTACTTATTGCAGCAATATCCTCCTTTCATTAACAACACAAGTTCAACTAATTATCCAGCATGACCACCAGCTCCTTCCAGAGTTATGAAACTACTGAGTCATGTCATACATTCTCTAGTCTTGTAACTGTGGTCTATATTATTTTTTTCTGGAAGGAAGAATGTTTTTTTTTTTTCTTTTTTAAGATGGGGGTCACCTGTGAGAAAGATTGGAAGCATCTCTTCATAGCACTTTTTGTAAGCTTCCTAATTTTTAGTCTGTTCTACATTTTTCGGTATCATATTTGATCAGGTATTCTCATGAAGATAATACAATTACATTGCTGTCACATACAATGAGTCCTTAACTTTTGCACTCTCAGGTATGCTAAGCTAGAACTCAAGAGCAGAATTTTGTCAGTCTGTATTGTGCCATGTAAATCTAGTAAATGAGACAAAAATAATTGAGACTCCAAACCTCCAAAGCTATGTCTCCTCCAAAGAGGTATGTCTCCTCTGAAGGTTGTCACCTTATCACACTTTGTTTTCCACGAAGATATTCAGACAAAATGACACCATTACTTCATGGCAAGTTAATTGCTTACAAATAGCTTATACCTCCCCATGTTCCCCAAGCCTGGGAGTTCCACAGGACTGAATGTACAAATAGTACATTTTAGCAATTCAGTTAATGTTCTGCAAGGGTTTTGTAGACTATATTTTTTCCCTGTGGACATGATGTTTTAAAACAACGTGCATAAATCTGTTATTTTTTAATCTTTCTTTACCATAGGGAGAACTTGACTGCTTTCACCATAAGGAAAAGGCAAGAGAAGTTTGCTCCAGCACTAGTGTCACCCATCATCTAGGTGGCCTTACTAACCAGTAAAATATAAACATGGATACAAACTTTGGATACTTGAACCCAGAATTTACATACATTAAGGTGCACAGCAGCCATACTGCTACCACAAACATACTTTGAGTTTTCTCTGGTCACTAAATTCCTGAGGGAGGAAACATTTTACTCATGGAAAGCTTGCTTGAAATGTTATTTATACTAATCAGACAGTACTTCCAACCTGACAGAAAGAGTTAACTTGTCTCTTCCTGTATCCCTACATGTATATAAAATATTTTGAGATTGTTCAGTTCGAGTCTTCTGAATGTTTGCAAAAAATTATTCTTTTCTGGTCTTAGCGGGGTTTTGGGTTGGTGTTTTTTTGACTCTTCTAGTATTTTTGACCCCCTGTTGGAATAATCTTGAGTCCTTTGATTTTCAGAAGACACATATTATCATTTTAATTCCTCATATGTATGGTGTGCACTACAACCTTACATACTCGTAGTTTAGTACTAGGACACAAGTACAACTTTGTAAGTAAATTGTCACTGTCTTGGGAAACTACCTGATTCAATGTTCTGCCTAAAATCTCTGTTAAATTTTCTTATGAACACAGACTAGTCCAGGAAAAGAATTCAAACATTGGCTTTCCTGTAAATAATTTGTCCTGTTTTTATATTAGCAAGCACTACAAATTTAATTCTAAAATGCAGCATATTAAAGAAGAGGACTTGGGGGGAACTCTGCCCCCTTTTCAAATTGAGAATCCATTTGGCAATTCAATCACTTTTCCAATTATAATATAATTAATTATTACCATGCTTCACTGCTTAATGTTTATTTCAGGATCCCCTTTGAATTTATGTGTAAACTTCTTGCAACTTCATGAGTTTTTACCACCAGCACTGTGTTGTTATCTACCATGTGTACACCTATCATTTTGCAAATTTTCTGAATAGCATTAGAAAAATAGTTTTAAATAGTAATAATACGACTATGTAACACCAGTTCTGTTGATGTATTTTCCAAATACCATTATTTCTATTCTTGGTATGTCACAATTTTTCTGCTTCCTTCACCCATAGATTCCAGAACTAACACTATGCCTTATTTTTGTCACATAGAAATTGTTTAGGCTCTAAAATGGTACCAACAGTTAATGTTTAGCTTGATCTTATGTAACGCAGACTATTTCTACTAGTCCAAAACTAGTGTTGCTGCATCTTTTTGAGGAGTTGAGCTAAAGCATAAAATGTCTTAAGTCCTGTGCAACCCGTCTCACAGAATGGAGACAGGAAGGAATCAGAAGAGAAATGCTTTGGAGATTTGGAGTTCCAATGATTTGGAAATCCTGCATGGTCCAGAATAAAGAAAGTCACCTGTGTTCTGAACCCATGGTTACCGAAGTCAATGGGAGTCTTTCTGCAGACTTCAGTGGGCTTCATAGGCTCTGCTCCTCTGTTTGCGATTTTGCATATAATAACAAGCTTCAGAGCTCGAATAAAGGAAACAGCAGCATTTTATTCACATGAAACTTAACAGTTTTAACCACATTTTTACACTGCAAACATGACAGAGTGCTTCCAGGATTGGTGGATGTAGTCTGTTCCCTTCATCTGTCTCTTATTTGCTCAGGGAAATACTAAATGGCTGAGATGGTTCAAAGAAACTTAAATATGTGGAACTGCTTTTGAGCCACAAACAGTCTTAAGAGAAGGAATGTGCATATTCCCTAACTATATGTAGTGGTTTTTTTTCTAAAAAACCAAACGAAAAAAAACCAAGAAGAAAAGGAACACAGTACTTAACTGGCACTTGAGCAGGATTCCCTAGATCTCTGGAGGCTTATGGGAGAAAAGAGAAACGTGTCTGTATGTCCGTCCCAACACCTTGATGCTGTGCTAAACCATTCAATGGCAACACTATTTCCAAAGTAAATGCAATATGGTTGTCATCTAAAAGGGAAAACATTCACATAAATAGCCGAGATGAAGACTAGCATGACCTACAGATAAGAACTGAAACATAGGGATGATAAATCTTTCCTTCTGTGTTAACAAATGAACAAAATTAGCGCTAGTCCAGCACTAAGGAGAGGCTATAAAACATGCAAATACTAGAAATAAAATACGTGGATTTGTTTCTCAGTGTGAAAAATTTAGGTAGTGCAGGCATCAAACAAAAAATATATGATTAAGAATGCCCTGAGCAACACATACATACAGTGCAGCATGTCAGAAGCTCATTCTTTTTATTTTTGTATTCAGGATTGAGGAAACTTGATGGAACCTTTTTAATTCAGCAATCTGAAATATTCAAGTACTTACATGGTAACTGTACTTTAGTTACCCTGCTAATAGCTAACCATGGCTTTTGAATAGTATGCATAGTAAATTTGGGAGATCTGTGAAAAATCCACATTATTCTTATTAAAGTTAATAGGGTGTTAATAAATTCTTGTTTTAATGAGAAATCTTTTAAGTGATTGCATTGCTACCTGCTGAACATAATGCAGCTATTAGCTAAGATAAATAGACAAATATATAAATAATATCTATTACTTGTGACATCCTACATGACATGTACTATCAAACAATATACAAACTATTTATCCCAGCACTCTTTTCAAATCCCATAATTTCAAGCACTCCCAGTGTCTAAATTCCACTTTGATTAACTTGTCATGGAATTCTCTTCCAATTCTATCAGTGTAAGAAGGTAGTTAGTGATAGGACAATTCGACTTGAATATTACGATTGGTTTCGAGCAGGTGATTCCTTACAGAATGCACTGAAAATGAAATCAGTGATACTGCATCAAAACTAATTTGTCTTATCCAACATATTATCTTTAACTGTGGATAATATATGATGCTTTCAAATATGGGGTCAGAACCACAGAATGGCACATGTGGATTTCTTTTTCCTACATTATTTTTCATTTCAGCCATAACGGTTGAAAACTGAAACAAACACTGCTATTAATTATGCCCATTCTGTACAGCCAATCAGTGATATCTCTAGGAGGTTGATCCAAGCTGCAGATGACATCAGGATACATCCAAGCTGCTAGCACATCAAGACGGCTTCATGCCAGGCCAGCTTCAGTCTGGTAGGGATCTTTAGCTCCAGCAATGTGTTAGATTCAAGAGCAGCTCTGTTCCAGAAACAATTTTGCCTCTTTTGCATAGCATCACAACTGGCATAATAAGCTGTGTGAGACTGGCGCTAATGCCATGCAAAACACTGTGCTCCTAGAAACCGGAGCTTGGGAAAAAGCTGTATTGAGCCACAGCTGGGTATCTCGGCATATGATCAGCTCGGGTCCAACAAGGCATATTAGCTTCAGCTAAGTACTAGTGATAACACATTAGCTCTTTCAGAAACATTTGGATGTCTCTGCTCTATACATGTCAGAAGTCTGTTTACTGGAAAGGCTTGCTAATCCCAGAGAAGTGCCACATGAACGCACGGAACCAGCCTCGCTCCAGCACCACATCAGAGCTAACGAGCCAACTTTGAATATGGAAGGCTTTGAAGTTCAGGGTAGAGACAGAGTATTTTTGCGATAATCAGTTCAATGCCAGTGCTGGACCAAAGGCTGGACCAAACCCAGCTTGTCATGAACTGACTCAGTGCAAAGGCACTTGGATGTCTCTGCACGCTCCTACAGCATGTGGTAATGCCTCCCTTAGGAAGACGGACCGCACTTACTCTAAATACAGAATTTTTTTTTCTTATTATCGGCTATGCTGGCATTTAGTATGATGCACAGTGTAATTAATATTTCCCTGAAATTATGACATTCATAATGGCTCCTTAATAAAGCCTGTAGATCTGTAATTATTTTTAAAAAAAGGTACTACTTATTTCTTCATAGTCACAGATATATCTCCAGTCACTACATCCACATGACATAACAACAGATCCTACTTCAATCTAAAAGCAAATCCAAGTTTTGTGTATTTATTTTGCATAGATATAAACTATTTTAGATATTACACCAAGACTGGACAAACCTTTGTGAGATAAATTTGATGTATGCTTGGAAGCAGATGTTAAAACCTTTTTTCATGTTACTGCACCTGGTCTCTTATTGAAAATACAGTAGCCAGATGACACAAAGTATGAAACTGGTACAAACTCACAGCATTATTTTGAATCAGCTAAAAAATATGGAGCTAAGTTTCCTTTGGCAGGCTCTGTGCTGAATCAGGCATACAGTTTTCATGAAGCATAATGCTGGCGTAAACACATGTCATGTCATATGTCATAAACATATGTCAGTTTACTCACAGGTAAACTTTTTAGGATAAACCTCTATTCCCAGTTGTGCATGAAAATGTAAAGAGAGAACACAGTGAAAAAAAAATGCATTTTAAAATCTTCATCTACATCCAAACTTGACAGGCTTTTTTGGTTTTGTTATTGCTGGTTATTATACCCACAAGGTACTCCCACATGTGAGTATTGGCCACATAGGGTCAGACCAAAGATCCACCTCCGCACAAACATACTTTCTTCAACAAAAACCCCAGAATGTCTTTAGAAATCCTGCCTGGACTTTTTCTCCCACCTTTTTATTTACACCCTTACTTTCTCAAGCCACATTAAGTGGCAGAATTCCTCACCAAGCTCCTCTGAACATTGTGGCTAGCTAGCACTGGATGGCCAGCCTGTATGGCCAGTCACATAGCAGGGAGAAGGAAGCTGAAAAGGGAGGAAGGACCCTGGTTGATGCACAGTCTACTCCAATCCTCGTGAAACCTGCAAGACCAGCACCTCTGGGTGGCATGCACTCAGCCCTTAGACAGCTTCATGGAGCAGCAGACATTATTGTGTGTTCCCTGCTCTGTGCACCCCTCTTGAGCCTACTATTTTCTTTTCAATGCCTGGGGAAAAAAGGAACAGCATAAGCTTCTCCCTAAGACTCTCCCATCCTCCAACTGTTCTCAGCTCAGTAGATTTCCTGAGCCTGTTGTTATTAAGGCTTTTGTTCCCTTCCCCCGAGCTTCCTAAATTAAATACATTGCTGAGAATTTTACTGCAAAGAAAACTATGTTGCTAAACTTCGCTCTGATGAAAAATTTAGACTAATTTTCTGCATTAATACTTCTATGATCACAACACAGCAGACCTGCCTCTCAGGAAATACATTCAAATTATTTTTGTTTCAGTGCGGCTGGGAGCAGAGCACACAGTAAAGTGGGTTGGCACCAACAGCAAGCAACAGCTACCTTACAAAGCCAGATAAAGACTTGAGCAAATGGCAAGTGCATTTGGTTCAGCCATGAAGATGTTAGGAAGTTCTGGTGAAGAAGGCTGGGTTGTGCATCCATGAGCCTTAGACCAAGTCCTGCGGTGGAGAGGACACAACACTCCCTGCCCTACTAAGAGCAGCTTTCAACTGATGTTTTCATGGTTCTGAGCCCAGGGCCTAGAACCTGACCACAATGATGTACTTGTTCACCTGCATGCTTGATGGTTGTACCACTGAACCAAGAGAATCACAAACAAGCGTGGTAAGAATAAAAAAGTCATATCCAAACAGGATTGCATTGTCCAGTAGTAGAATTAAAAATAAAACGATCTTGTGAAAGGAGGAGTATCATTTAAAAGGAAAATTGAAGCATATTTTACCAGCCTTTATGTTAATAGGCAGGGCCTATTACTCACGCACAAAACGCGTGGTGGACATAGTAGTGCCCACACCTTGGGAAGCGTGGTACCAACCAGGCTCTTGTGCGCCAGCCTCCAACCGCCTTCCGCGCCGGGACCTGAGCTCTAACTGCCTCCAACCTGCAAGGGATTTCTTTCCCATGAACCTGCCTGGTATCCCCTTTAATTCACGGCGGCAGATTACATCCCTAGGCTGGATGCTGCTTATTCTGGCAAAACTGTGCTTCTGCTCCCGCAGCTTCTCCTGCCCTCCAAAGCCGCTCTGCGAGGGAAGCAAAGGGCACGGGCGGACCGGCGGCTCTCACACCGGCGCAGCACTGCGGGCACACGCCCGTGGCACAGCCACAGCCTGAGGTATTCCTGTGGAAAGGACTTTCTGCTCCCAAGGAAGTAACTTCACCGCGTTTTCTTTCTACCATGGCATGAGCGGTGCCGCTTCTCTCCCCAGGACCACGCAGGGGCGGCAGATGGCTGCACCCCTCACCCTGACACCCCGACCCGCTTTCTGCATTGGCCAGACGTTTTTGACACGCAAACTCGCTCCCCCTCCGAGCTGCTTTAGGCCGAGCCGTGCCCGTCCCGCTCCACAAGCCCTGCTCCGTGCTTCCCAGGCCCCTTCCCGGCGGGGCGGGAGGAAATGCCGGCGCGGCCCCGCGCCTCGCACCGCCCCCAGCGCTGGCCCGGGGAGCGGGGTCTGGAGACGGCCCTGAGCCCCCGTGTTGTTTTAACAAACATTTCCCGCTGCCTGTGAGGAAACCCGCGCTGCCCCGCGCTGGGGGAGGGTAGGATTTCCTTCCCATTGTCTGCCGGGCTCGGCCCTCCCGGCTGCGGCGGTGGCGGCTCGGCTCCGCGCTGTGACCGGCCCGAGCGGACCCGCGGCAGGGCTCGGGTTGGGTGCCCAGCTCAAGGCGGGGGAAAGCAAGAGTCGCGGCTGAGCGAGGCCGGCTGGCAGGGCCTCGAACCTGTGCGTTAACGAGCATTCAAAAGTCTCTCCGACATGGACGAAAATAAGTCAAAACAACAACAAAAATGCGTCCTTTTTATCCTTCAGTGTGCATCCTGAAGGCTATATAATGCAGTTACCCAGGGGACCTAACGAAGACATCAAAATAATTCAAAACAAGGCCCACCAACACCCACACGTCAGCTCCATGCCTATCTTTCTACACTTGATTTAATTCACTGCCCACCAGCTCAGGCAAGGTAACGTGGCAGTGGCTGCAGACACTCCCTACGTGTTTGCTTTAGGATACCTTGTTCTTTCCAAAATCAAATATTTGTATCCTGAAACAAATATTTGGAGACGGTCCAGAGTAGCCTTTACAAATATGTTAAGTACAGCAAATTGTTGGCAAGCAGTAGACTCCAGGTGAAAACCTGTAAGGTGGGCAAACCGCAAGGCTCCAGCCCCGCGCGTGCTTCCGCGTTGGCGAAACATGGGCCGAAATATTTATTTGACAGCTCTAAGGGTCCTGGAGAGATAAAGGGCTAAAACCTTTTTATACTGAAGATAGCTGAGCTTCTGTCTTAAATAAATATTTACATAGGTAAGGGGAAGGCACTGTGGCTGAGTAATAAATCTTTTCGCTAAAGAACAGGAGACTGCAATGGGAGTTTTGGTTTTGGCGTTATGGCGAATCCCCCCGGCCGGCGCGGCAGCAGGGGTACCCAGCTGTTTGGACGGAGATTACACAAGATGCGAGCTACGCTTCTCACCCAACTGCTTCTGGATACAAAAACTGGTGTGCCATAACCACACCAGCTCCAGCAGAACTCAGCTTGCTTGTGTGGTAGAAACAGTAGAAACAATAAGGACCCAAAGTTGTTGGGTTTTTTTTCTTATATAAATATAGCTCAGATGCAATTTGTACAGAGGAGGTTTCAAAGAAACCTAAGACAGCCAAGCCAGCAATATCCCATGGAAACTTGGCGCGTATTTCCATCAAACTTCTTTTGAAAATTACATGCCTTAATGAAATCAGAGCCAAACATCATACTAAATGCTTAACATAAGGTAGCCTTTTTGTAATTATGCTGACAGTAAATCCCTTCTTACTTAAAGAATTGCCTGTAAATTTCATTTGCTTTTCATTAATACGAGCAATATAAAACAGTTAATAAATTATAGTACTGCTGTTTGGTATCTGCCCAATCTCTCATGCACGTTTTGAAAGGAGATTACCAGCACTTTCTTTCCTATCTATTTATTTTAGATAATGTAAAATGTTCTTTCATATTTAAATACATAACAGAAGTAAAGCTTTATCACTGCTGTGCAACTACCTGTTATTTGCATTTTATTTTTCAAAAGAGGATGTAAAGTCCTGATGTAGCAGTCTCAAACAAAAGGTCATTTTATATACTACTAGAAGTTTTACTTAAACGCTCAGGGGAACCTTTCATTGTTCAGTGTGCAAAATGTTAAATCTTCCACTGACAAGGCACAATGGATGCATCTTTTTCATCATTAGCAGTCCAAAATTATTTTAGTCATACTAATGGCTATTCATACAACTATAATAATTTGCAAGCATAGATATTTATAGAACTAAGTTTACAGTGTATTTTAATAAAGTATGTCATATTTCTATTCAAGATGAATTAGTTGTGAAGTATGTTACTTTTCCTTTAAATAATTCCTGAAGTATTTCAGAAACTTTAGAATGTATTTGCCTAGACATTTATTATTAATATTTATGTCACGGTTCCTATAAAAACAGGATAAAATGTATGTTTTCTTGCTACTTACATATATATGTGCCTATAAAATTATATATTTCATATTACTATATATCTACCAATCCTGCAGTGAAAGTGGGTATCTACAGCTAGAAACATATAGCAAACTCTGCGATAGACCACTAGTTCTGTTATGTTTTAGTTTCTGTTGCTCAAGGTGAGTATCCACTTTCAAAAACATTATCCACAATTTCTCCAAGTTGGACTTCATGATAGGAGGGATTTGCATGTGTCAGAGTCAGGGAAGTGGCACATTCTTCCTCTGCAATAAGACAGGGTCCAGACCTAAAAGTATTATAAAATACATATATAATAAATAGTTAAAGATCCGTTTCAAATGTATTATTAAAAAAAATAATAAAAGAAACAAACAGCAACTCCAGCAGACACCACTAGAGTTCTCCTTCTCCCAAATATCCCTAGCACCATCCTAAACCCTGTTTACCCCAGAAACCTGAACTGTGGACAGACAGAAGAGGAGAGAGAGAGAGAAAATTCAGACACAATAAAACTCTGAGGAGAAAAATATGTGGAAGGAGGAGGCAGCAGCGGCCTGGGGAAGGGATTGAAAAGTTTCCCCTGGCTTAACTTCTCCCCCCCTGCAGCAGCAGAAGCAGCGCCAGCAGCACAAGGTGAGAGAGACTTTTAAGTCTGGGGAGGAGGGGTGTGTGTGCGGGAGGGGGGGGTGAATTTACAGCCCTGTGGATATTTGTGTCTGCCTCCCTGGCTTTGGGGTGCGAGAGACGCCGTGTCTCATGCTGGGTGGATTTTTTTTTAATATGATGGAGGATTATAAACATGGCGCCTTAAAAAAACTACAAAATCATGTACACACTGTTCCAAGGAGATGGGGGCGAGGGGAGAGGGGAAGGGCTGGGCACCAGGGGAGGGGGCAATCCTGCCCCGCGGGGTGCCATATGGGGCGGGGGGAGCAATTATACTTAATAATAAAATGTGGGGGGCTGCGGTAGAGGGGGGGGAGTGGAAGGCGGGATTATTTTTTATTATTCTTCTTGATATTTCATTTTTCGGAGTGGGCAGGATTATCTTGCAGCCCGCTTGGAAATCGAGGAGGAGAAGGGGACGGCGGCGGAGCGCGTGTGATTATTAACGGCGATTATTTTTGTCCCCGCACCTTCCCCGGTCGGATTTCGGCTGGAAGGCAGCGGCGGCGGGTCCCCAGCGCCGAGTTGCAGTCCGCCCGGGGTCGGGGCGGGAGGCGATGGGGTGGGGAGACGAGCGCCCGGGAGAACCGCTGCCCCAGCGCTCTGCTCGGGCCTGCAGGCAGCGGCGGAGCCGGGGACTCGCGTGAGAGGCGAGGCCGAGCGGGGTGTGGCGCAGCCCGGCCTCAGCCCCGGCACCCCCCCCCCAGCACCGCGCTTTGCCCACACGCGGGGCGACCGCCTTGGTCCCCACTCCCCCCACCCCATCCTTTCTCTCACACACGCACACCCCGCCGCCCCCGCGTTTCCTCGGTGGGGTGGGGGATGTCTGCTTGGAGGACGGGTCTCGGCCCGAGTAATGGCAGCTGCTCGACAGCGCCGAGTCTCCAGAGGAGAGAGACGGCGGGCCCCCGCAGGCCGGCCGCGGCGGGAGAGGGGGCCATGGCTCCCCTTCCCCGAGGGGGGGGTCAGAGGAGAGGACGGGGAAGGGGTGAATTTAGGGCCCCAGCCCTCTCCCCGCAGGCGGTTGCGAGCGGGCTGCGCCACCCCCGCGGCGAGGACGGCCTTAGAGCCCCGGCCGGCTCTGCCGAGAGGGCAGGTGGTGGACGGGGCCCCTTGGCTTCGCCGGCCTCCCTGCTGGCGGAGCGCCTCGTCCCCCGGCATAGCCCCAGGGCTTCCTCGCCTTCCCTATCCGCTCCGGGGTAGGGCGCGGGGACGAAAGAAGGGCCGATTTCTCTGCTGTCCTCCGCCGGCTGCCCCCGCTCCGGGCGAGGGGCGTGGGGGGGAGTCCGGCCGCCTGCGGGCCGGGGCCCTCCCGCGCCTTGCGGGAACAGCTCCCTCGCTCCCCTCGGCCAGAAGGGGCCCTCCCGCAGCCCCGCCGGACTCGGCGGTCGGATTTCGGGAGAATACGAACAACTGGGGGGCTTGCTTTTGGTGTTACGGGTGGGAGGGATTGTGTATGTGTGTCCCCGAAACTGTTTCTCCAAATAACTCCCTTCGGTTGACTTTGTGAGGTGTTTTCCTTCATCCCCTACCTCAGGGGTTGTCCAGAGGCCTGTCTGTCTCCCCTCCTTTCTTTTGCAGTGAAAGGATGCAAGCCTAGGTGTGGGGTTTCCTATGGTAAGGATGATGGGGAGCTTCCACATGCTTTCCTGACCTTCCATGCCTTTCAGAGAACAGTCTCTCTGTAAAATACTGATGTTAAGGACTTGGGAAACTTTGTGTGTCTTTTGGGGCTTATCCTGAAAACAGCAGACTTTGGTTGGGAATTTGTTTTTTGTCTTCTGTGAACATGGCAAAGGGACTCATACAAAGACTAGAGCTGGGGTGGCTTAAGAAAAGGAAAAGGGGTGAAAAACTATTTATTTTTGTTTTGGTTGGTTCTATAATTGTATCATTTGGCATTTTAACAGCCTGAAATCATCTGCCATGATCTCTGTATTGTAAGGGTAATACTATTTGTTGTAGATTTGAGAAGGTCTTACTGCAGTGGAAAGTGCCAAAAGCAGAACATGCTTCCTTGTCCTAGATATGCTGATTAATTTTTTTTTTTCTTCCCCACTTCTTTTGCTATTCTTTTAGGGGTGATCACTGAGACAGGTGTTAGGAGGGGGGAAGAGTGGGATTTGAAATGCCAGTCTGTGGTTCAGGTTGCAGTCCCTTGAGTTTTTCTAGTCCCTCATCCTTCAGCATGAAGGACCTGGCATCTCTTCACAATTTTTAATTTTTTGTTAAATTTGGTAATCAACCATTCTGAGTGTGCTACAGAAGATCTTTAGGGAAGTAGACCATTTGCTGACTGCTGTTTTGTATAAAACTGAAAGTACGCACAAAATAATTCCCAGCATGGATTTATGTTTAAAAGTTGACAACTTTTCCATGCCTAAACAAATACTTTCTGCATTGACCAGTATTTGTGTGGAAGGGAATCGTTCCTGGGCCAGTAGTACAACAGAGAGCATTTTGTCTTTCTGATTTTGAGTTTTCAATAATAGGGAAAAAAGGTTTCTGATGACTCTTTGTTGATTGTGCTATGGATGATGGTCTCTACAGTCAAGAAGAGGCATCTGCAACTAATATTTGGTATTGAGTTCAGCACCAAAGGATTTTGTGAGAAAAATTACTCTTCCACACCATCTTGTGAGCTGGATAGTGTGATGGAAATTACCTAGTGATGAAGTCAACCATGTGAGGGGAGTTGTGAGCATGTGGATGTTGAGTGGCGGTCTTAAGACTTTGATGGTGTGCTAGAAGATTCTCTTCTTCCACAATTTGGGGCTTTAGAGCACTAATTTATCAGGGAAGTGCCCTCCATAACAGTTAAACTGGTATTTTGAGGGGTCTGTTTGTTTGTTTAATTTAAGCAAGCACTTAGAGCTTTTATTTTTAAATATAAATGTAAAGAAAAAATTAGTTTGTTCACTGTGAACTGAAATTCTTAATAGTTTGTCTTAGTCCGTATGTTGTGAGTTACAGCAATACTTCTTGACTTTTCAGCAAGAATTGAACACTGCAGAAGTAACAGGAATTCAACGACTGTAATTGCTGCACGCGTAATATGTGACTGCTAGGTCGTTTGCTCTAACTGGTGCTGTGTGTCCAGATTATTTGTGGGTAGTGGGTGGTCTGTATGCAGCTAGTGTTCATGTTGCTTGGGGATCCCACCTGCCCTTGTAGCAGAGAGCAGAAGGAGCTGTTTAGGAAAGGCTCGAGGGTTCTACAAGGGAAGAGCCTGGATCGTCTTTTCAGCCTAAGGTCACCACAAGACCAAATGAGGTGTGAAAGGCTGTGAAGTGTTTTCAGCATTTCCACCTTGCGGGTAAATATAGTGCACTGGGTGCTGTTAGTGAGGTGGTGCTCCTGGAGAAGAAAACAATGGATGGACAATGAATTTGGCTTCAAACTCACCTCACCTGGGAAGTGGCTTAGGCTACACTTTTGTGCACCACAGCTTGGGGACTGCTGAACTGTGCTATCTGCAATCTCTGAATTAGCGTGAAATACTCAAGAAATAGATGAAAGACAGCATTTGAAGTTTTTTTTTTAAATTGTAAGCATCTAAACTTCTCCATAAATGTCTACATTGTCTGGTTAGAAAATCGTCTTGTTTCACAGGGTTTGAGAATCAGTGGAAATTTTGAAATTAAGAGTCTTGTTTTGGAATTGAGTATTCAACTTCAGTCAACTAAATTTGACAAATTGTGGACATATCTGTAACTAGTTTTCATAGTTATTGCATTCCACAGTCTTTCAGAGCATTTAGGTCTGGAAATATGTAAGGACTTCAGGCAGTAAAATCTATCCACGATATAAGTTCTGAAAGAGGGACAGGGTGATAATGAAGATGTCTTCAGTAAACTTCTGGTTTTCTTCTTAAATGGCTTTTTAGCCAGAGTGGCATAAATGCCAGTAAAGTAAGTCTTTATCCGTAATGTAGGATGTTACAAATGCTAAGTCAAAGTATAAACAAAATTAATCTATGCAAAGTATATGTGTCTCACACCAATGATGAACCTGCTTCATAAAGTGCTGAGTTGTTTAAAATTACTGGCCAGATGCATACAAGAGTTTACTTTCCTGAATGAGGTAATGTTTTTATTTGTGGTTTTTTGCAGGAGTCAGGTCAGAATTGCTGGAGTAATTATTTTTCCCATGTCTTTGCAGTAGATACATACATTATTTTCAAATCCTGACCACTGACTGTATTAATTAGGGTGGTTTTGCTTCCATGTAGTAGGACGTTCTTTAGCCATCCTTCTTGCGCTGATTGTTTAGGAGCTGATCTTTACCTGCAGGACATTTTGTGTGTGTGTGTTGGGTTTTTTTAGTATCAGGATGTGATGAACGCTCCCATAGTACATGTGTAGTACTTGGAACATGGTGCCCTTGGTAGCTGGGCAGTGCAACATATGTCAGCTTCTATATAGCTCATACTTTTAGTCTGTCAGTGTTGCTTGTGCTAAATGTTGTGAACAAAGATTGTTCTTGTCAGGTTCTGGATGATTTTTGATCAGTTGAATGTAAATTTAGCTCATAATTGGGTTATTGTTCTAAGGTTTAATCTGCCAGTCAAGAGAATATAGCCTGCAAAACAGGTAGTTTATAAGATGAGGTAATGATTCAATTTTGCAGGAATTTCTTAATAAGTTAACTCTGACATTCCTAAAAAAAAGTTTTTCAGTGCAGTATAAAGACGTAAATTCAGTCATGGTGAAAGAGTATCTTGTCACCTGTACAACAGGCAAAACAAGCATGGAAAGGTTGTTCTTGAAATAAAGGTCGTATTTGTCTTTAAATGGTCGAAAATAGCATTTATACCAAACCCCCGTCATTCCTGGGTTAGTGGAGGTACCTGGAAGCAGACTGCTAGACACCAGGGTGGCTGTGTAGAGGAGGATAAACACCGTGGCCTCCAGTGTGAATGGGGGAACTCCTGGGGCACACGGAGCTCTCTGGTTTTGGAGGCGTCTCTGCATGCATCTCCCCGTGACACCAGGCCTGGGTCAAGCTGATTTTTTTTTTTTTTCCCCTGTATTCTCAATTCTAGTCATCAAATGTAGTTTTCTCATCTGTTTAAACCAACGTCTACCGCCAGGTTATTTGAGCAAGCCTGAACTCTGCCTTATTGTTTATTTTGAACTAAGCTGTGAATGTTGAACTGTATGAAGAATTTTTTTGTAGGGGTAAAACTAGAGAAATAACTGCATAATGGATTTTTAGCATTATTTTTTGTTGCAGAAGGAGTAAATAAGCTACTTCTTGCACCTATAGTGTTTCAGTGAGCCTGGAGTCATGCTAATACACAGAGTTGGCTCGAATTGCTTTTTGATGTAAGATGCCTGCAATCAATTTCTTTAAATACACAAGTTATTAAAGGGTAAACTAACTTGAATCATAAACTGTGCTAGAGGCTGATTTTTTCCTTATGTTTTAGCAAAAGTTCATTCATATTTTTTGTCTCTTTTCTGCCTTTTTTTTCCTCCCTAAACAAACAGGGTCTTTTAGTCTTGTGAGTAGACGAGAGCAGGCACAATGGAGATACGCTGTGACATGTCCATGAACCCAAGCTAAAGCTCGTGGTGTCTAATTTTAGGTCAGCCAGCTTTGGTAATATCCCATCAGAGCCTGACCCTGTAGCTGTACCACGTAGATAAATCCAGTGTGTAGTTATTTGGAATTTTTTTGTACGAAAAGGCTGGTTTTGATTTTCTTCTAACCTTTTCACTAAAGTGCAGAAGTTTCTGCCATGAAAGTATAGAGTCATGCAATTTGAGTTTAAAGTATGGTACTGGTTAAAATGGCAGGACTATAATATATGTAATTTCAAAATTACAAAAATAGTAAAAACGTAAGTAAAATATTGTTACTAGTATACCAACAGTCATGATATCTTTGCATATACCCTTCCGCTATATTCGGTGTTAAATTCCAAGGTTAAATAATTGCAGAATAAAACATTTTGAATTAATAATTATAACTTCATACAACTCTCAGCTGTAGTGTGACATAAAACTAATTCTTAAAAAATAATTTTAGTATCAGAGACAGTGAAATCTGAAGTGCAAAATTCCACTTATTCGTTAAATGAAGTCAAGCGTACAGAAATACCAGTAACATCCCATTCACCCTTTCTGTGGAAATGGCATTTTTTTGCATGCAAGTAACTGGTCTCACTGTGTTAATTCATTTTTGTCCATGGTAGGATACTATTGATTTGAGCTCTAATAATTTTTAAAAAGAAGAGTTAAACATACTGCTCTTTATCTCTCATTTCCCCTATGCTTAATTTTCTTTTCCTTTGTTAGAATGTTAAAAATAAACATGAAACCAGCTTGCTTTGTATTCAGTTATTTTAATGCAGCTAACTTAACTAATGTTTTGGTTACAGACCGTAGGAGTCTGCTGGTAGGTGTAGTACTCAAAAGCAGCATTTTGGGAAGTGGGTATTTGTACTTTGATCTCGTGCACCTACAGCATGGCATTGTTATCTGGTCTTTTAAAGATAGGTGGCTCGGAGTCGCGTGCAGTGACTCATGGGATATGATACTTAATTCACTAATTTTAGCCTAGCGATTCTTATCTTTCAACGATAGGTTTTATTGGAACCTTTTGGAAAAGCGATGAAGTGAAACAAAATGGAGTTGAGAGAAAATGATAAGCTGAATCCCAAAGCAGCTAGAAATAATACACAGTGAAAAATAAATTAAAAGGATGTAAGATACGTTTATTGCTCAACAAATCTTTGACAAGATCTGAGAGACAAGAGAGCTTTATCTTTCTTAGCATGCTATCATCATTTTCTGTTAAGTCTCGCAGAACATTTATGCATTCAGTAAGAGGATCTCACACTTCAGATACCTGTTTGCAATTACAGATGCTTCTCAAGTCAGAAACCAAGAAACAGCCAAGTCTGCATTGGCTGTTTGTGCCTTATTACTATTTTCTTGATGTCTCTGCCAGTAAAAGAGAACTTTCAAAGAGGAGATAGTCTGTGCCTTGCGTAACATTGTGCATTCATACACACAAAGTGGAAATTTTACCTCAAAATGGTGGGGAGTTTGTTTCTCCCGTTTTCCTTTTGCTCAGTGGTTAATTTTGTGATCAGCATCTTCTGAGCTGTCATTGACTTCAGAGACAAGCTTAAATCCAGTGCTTATGCATAATCCCCTCTCCCCAGCCAATTATTTCAGGTTCAAAATTGTACAAAATCAAAACAAAAGAATTGCTATTTCATAAAATGTAATCCCAGGCCACTGATTGTCACTGATGAAAACTGATGGTGTTCACTGCAGAAAATTCGTTGTTACCAATAGATAAATATTAATATAATGATGGAGACCTTGATCATATAAGCACTTGTTTCCCACAGGCATAAAAATGCGTAGGCTTTGGAGCATGCTCATGAATTAAGTTCATTTTCATAAAATATTTTTTAAATATTAAACTTTACGTGCAACTCCATTATTCAAGGAAGAACACGGTTACAGTTTGCTTTGCCTATATATTTTTATGCGATGTTTTAATTTTGATTGCTGGAATATGCAGTGTTACGTAGGCATTGTTCATGCTCTTTGAGTATCAACAGTAAGACTGTTGCTAATTTTGCACATGCTAAATTTTATGTTGGTGATTGTTCCCGCTGAAGTTCAGGCATGTACATTAGTCTTTTAAGGAATTTACACCATCTATGCAAAGAGGAAACATGGATAACATTTTTCTATTAGTAACTTTAACATTTTCTGTATATCTTAAATCTTTTATTAAAGAAAGCCTTAATTATAAATAAAGGAAACCGGTAAAAGAAGGAATACAGAGACCCTTAGTGGAAAAGCTGATACCAGCTTTTGATGAGAAAAAAAGTTTGATTTTACATTAGGAAAGCTAGGAAAGAGGAATGTCAGAAACCTGAGGATTTTAACATCGCTTCAAAATTGTGGAAGTCATCTGAAGGCAAATTTAATAATCACATTATTTTATTTATTTTTTTTAAATCATAGAACATAGAAGCGTGTGAATTCTGAAAATTAACCTTGACTCATCCTGTTAATTAGCAGCTACCTGAAAAATCTAGGCAATCCGTGTTGCTCCATGCAACAAGGAGTTTAGAAAGACTAATGTTCTCCTCACCTTGTGCTTCTATTCTTTCTTTGTTATGCAGTTCAGAAATCTCAGAATACGTTTTTCCTTTCTATATTAATTAATAGCAAAGAATTGTTATTGGTTGTTTTCACAGGAACTAGACTGGCACCAGTTTTAGCTTAATAGAATGGTAGTTGAGCCTTTAGGATATTCCTAAGAACAAATGTCATGAACCTGTTCTCAAGAAGCTGGGTGTCACACGCGAGCTAGCATTTAAGATAATAAGGCACTCAATAATTTGGCATTGACACTGACATTTTCTCAAGAAAAAGGGAGATTTTTTTTTTTTTTTTCACCAGAATAGCTTTCTGAAAACTTTCCTTGGTCTTCATAAAACATGGGGAAGAGTGAGAAGGGATCTACACTCTGCTCATTGGTAACTCGTGGTGTCTGACCTCTCACTGGTTTGACTAGAATGTAACGTCAGGTGGTTTAAAAGCTGCCATATTAGAATCGTGTTTGTTTGTTCAGTTGTTAAAAAAATACGATTTCACTGAAATATTTTTGAAGGAGAGTACCTGATGCATACCTGGAAACATTTCAGACTGACAGTGTTGGAAAGCAAGAAACATGGACACTCTCAATCTGTAATTGCATCTTTCAGTTTTATAGCTTTGTCTTCTTACACTGGCCTGAAGTAAATAGACTTACGGGAAATATTTGTTGTAGGAAAGAGATTCTTCAGTTTCCTGTACGCTTTCCACTCCACTGGGTCCCAGAAGGCTTCTTTGTAAAACCTCCTAATTGGAAGCGTACTCCTAACTTCTCTCTGATACGAGGCATGAGATGTCCTCCTGTTATTCAGCTTGTACCTTTTAGGAAGTATGGATTATCAGTCATGTATCTCCAGGTGCCAGTTTTACTAGGTTTTCCAATCTATGCTGACATTCTTTTTCTCAATAGTTTTTAAAAGTTTGATAAAAATGACCCATTTACAAGTCTTCCGAGTGTAAGCCTAACTTGTAGCAGTAATTTCTGAAGACGTGTAGCTTTCAGTAAAATGGAATTCTGTTTGTCCCTGATAGTGGCACAGGAAAAATTGATAAATATCAGCTAAAGCTAATTGATGGTGCGGATGCTGTGAGTACAGGTGCACTAGAAGCAGAGTGTGGTTTGCTTGGCCAAGTTAGCGGATAAGCAGTTACAGTGTTCCCTGGGCCGGCGGGAAGGAATGATATCCAAATTTCCGCTTGGCTCTTCTAGCATGAGAACTGCCTTTCTTGATCAAACTAGCATGTCCTGTAATCCAGAGTCTTGTTTCCAGTCATTGCCAATCTCAAATATCTCCTCAAAAGGTGCCAAAAATCAGCCAATTTTCTGATGTAGAAAGCAATAGAATACATTTTTTCCATACTAGTTCCTGAACAATAATAATTTAGATCATAGTTTCTGCTTTTACACATAGAGAATTTTAATTGTGGAGTTTTTAAAATTCTCTTTACAGTAATAGCTGAACATTTTAGCTAATAGTGTTAAACCCTACTCCTTTTTAGGTCAAGCTTGCTCAGTCTCCTCGGAATGCCTTGCAGCCTCCCACTGCAGTGCTCCTTCTCTTCTAGCATTTACCGAGAGCTGCTTCCTGGGCTGCAGAAAAGAGCCATGTGTACCTGCCTGTCTGCACAGTGCTTGATGGAGATGAGAGACCTTGAGGGGCGAATTAATGAAAGGCCACCGATTGTCTGCTGAGTGCAAATAAGTGCTGGGAAATGCGCGTGTGAAAGGAAGAAAGGGAGAGTTTGGCGTGAAATGCGCATTAAGTGAGAGTCAAGGTACAAGTGTCACAGTGTACTGAGAGAGGACCAGTGTCTTTGCTGCGTTATTTGGTGCAGTGTTGTTGACTTTAGTGGAGCAATATTAGTTTACACCTGCAGAAAATTTTCTCCTGAATACCTGGGAATGAGAATATCTAATGAAGTGTTTATGGATGAGTGACAGAGCGAGCAAGCGTGTGGGAGCGAGAGCGCATGCACACATTTTCAGGCCTGATTGATTATATGAAAAAAAACGTGGAGTTGAAAGAATGTTATTTTAAATTAACATTCATTATCTTCACGCGTGAGATAACAGTTCACTTTGGACCAGATCCTAGCACCATTATGTCTCTCGAGCAGAGGCTGCTTTTTCCTTGAATTAGGTTATTCAGTATGAGAATGGCAAAATGTAGTCAGATCTTTGACAATAAAAATATATGGTTTAGTCACCACAGGTTAGAATAATACAGTATTATTTCTGTCAGGAAAACATGCTTTATTTTTTCTTTAAATAAATGGTTACATTTTCTTTGAAATGTAAAATAAAAAGTAAGAGAAACCTTTTTTTTTATCTCTAATCTTATGCTTGGAGAAGCTTGCAGCCATTTTAATTCATGCTGCATTCATTGATCTAGCAGTTAGATTATTTAATCACACTGCAGCTAGGTCATCTACCTATCGGACACTGTTAAAGAGTTCAGTTGGCTTATTGGCTTTTAAATGTCACTTGTGAAGAAAAAAGGCAAGCAAGATATAAACATCCCAGTTATAAACAGTATAACGGAGAACACAGTGTGAATTCATGGTCTTATCATTCAACTCTTTTTTTTTTTTCTGTACATAATATAAATAGAAAAAATGCACATCAGAGCAAACAACGGGGGAAAAAAAAATCTGAGTTTTGTGTTCTTTGGCAGTTCTTTTGCTTTTAAATACGGATTTTTTCAATGTTAAGTCATCTAATTAGGCAGCAGCTTGGTATTAAATATTTTCGTAACAGACATTGTAAGCATGAAAATGGAAGCCACATTTAAAATTGTAGCCCAAAGTAGCTTTCTGAAATCAAGAACTACTCTAAAAATGGCTTATTCTTTAAGTATAATCATGTAAAAAAAAGTGGGAAAAGTCGGTGGTTTAGGTATTTAGCAGCAGCAAGAAACTAGTTGGGCAATAGTAGAAACGTAGTGATCTAGATATATTAAAAAGGGAAATAAGTGTGGCATAGCCTATGTGTGGCAGTGAAAGCAGAGGAAAAGATTGCCATGATGCTTTTAAGTGTCCTGTATTTTCTGAGAGGGAGGTACTCACAATGAAATAAACCTCTTCTTGGTATGCAATAGGCAAGCATTTTGTATAAAAAGAGACGGTGAATTCTTTGGCAGTGTTGCACTTGGCAGCAGTGGTTTTTAAAGGGTCACCCGTGCGCTTTTCAGTTCTTTCCCTGTGGAGGTGAAAAGGGAAGTTCATGCTCCACTGAGATACCTTTTTACTCTGTCTGGGTGCAGGTGGAACAAGAAGTCGTGTTTCATATGAATATGGGAACTGTATTTCCCTCTTGTTAAATGAAAGTTAGGAATCCAGAGATGCTAATTCTGTCGGTCTGCATCTGAATCCCTTAGCTCATTTCCTTGTGCTTTCCTGATGGACACTGAAAGCTTCATCAAAGGAGCAGATCGTGTTAAGTATCTCTCAAGTGTTACTATACCTTCAGCAGAGAGACTCTGAACGGAGGAAGGGGTCAGTTCCTCATCTTACTTGGCAGCATTTTCTTAATAAGCAAATAATTCAGTGGTTTCACTCTCAGAAGTCTTGTAATAGCTCCTCCGATTTATTATATTAGTCTGTGACAATTTTGGTACAACTTGTGGTTGTACTTTCCTCTGGGCACTCTGGGATGTGATGCCTTTCTTTAAGTAACACGCCATGCTGTATATCCATGAGGAGTCCAACTGTAGAGGAGGAATTTGACTGAGGGTTTTCTGAATGCCATCACTGAGTAGGAGTCAGTGCAGCAAGGTGGGTTAAACAGGGATCTGATGCTTTTGCTCTTTCCTTTCAAAGAACATGGAATAGGCTGCAAACTCAGACGAATGTGCTGTGTCCACACTGTGTGTTTCTTTACCAGTAAATAGTGACTTCAGTCATGGAAGGCAACTGAGTAAGGTTTAAAAAAAAAAAATTGTGCTAAAACTGAGCTGCATGGCAAAGGAAAATGAGAATTGAGTGATAATAAAAGCAAGAAGTCTTTTAATGCAACATACTTGCAGTTTTTTTCAGGAACTGAAAATGCCCCTTGAAAAAGGTTTTGGGTGACTGAATGACAGTCATCATGGAAGGGGTGTTTAGCTATGGGTGAAGCTGACTGCAGCTCTCCTGCGTGGGGGAGTTAACAAGTGTCCCTTGAGTTCAGTCCATTCTGGTCAGTGTGGTGGCCAGGTGATTATCAAAGAGGTGAATGAAGTACAATGTTACAATGGGTATCAAACCTTTTCATGTCTACGTTACTAAACTTAAGAAGCAAAAGAGCTCTTGATAGTCTGAAACTACAGTCCTGATTTTGAGCTTTCCTTCTGAGTTCCACTGAATTAATGAAGTGAGCTGAACTGCCAAACTTGGTGGAGGGCTGCTGGTTAGCTGTTGTCGCAAGAACCTCATGAACCCAGAAGCCCATCTTGGGCAGAATGTGCTGCTTTACAGTTGCTTTGTCTTGAATTTAAATGATGACCTTCACTTCCTGCATCTCAGGCTACAGCAAACTGCAGTGGGAGATAGCCCTGAGAAGGTGTTTGCTAATGAGGCTGTAGCACCCTTGACAGGTATTGAAAAGTGATGGATGATGGTGTACTGCGTTTGGAAATCTCATTTAAAATATATATTTATGTAGTTAAGATTTTGAGTCATCCAGGCCATTTGTATGATCTGTTGGCACTTTCCACAAGAATAAGGAGGCTTCCCCTCTTGTCCTGGGCAAGTTCCAGTTTGGGTAATTATAATCTGACTGTTTACATTTCTGTAAAGTTTCATCTGGGTTTTGTACATACTTGGCAGTTTACTAAATAATAGCACAGGTTAAAAAAGTTACAAAATTCTCTGCTCCAAATTACATTTAGTGTTTGTGCATGAATAAATACAGTGTGGCATGACACAGTACAGAAAAAAAACCCGAGGTGGCACAATCAGTAATAGCATTCATAAAAGAGTTACATTTTCAGAGCTTCTGAAATAGCAGGGAAAGTGCAATCCATGACGTGCAAGTGTAAATGACAGCAAAGGGGTGATGGAGACAGGAGAGAGGTGAGGAAACAAGATAGATCTAGGAGGGATGGGGACAGAAACACTGGATGAGATGTAGTTCAAGAAGAAGTTGTAGAAGACACTCCTGGGAAAGCTGGTACACCATGGGTTAAGTTGCTGATTAGTGTGCACTGTTAAACATATGATGTATAGTGCAGCAGGAATGGATACAATTCACTGGTAGAACAAATAATACGTGTTTATACTGTTGATAAAACTATATATATATATTTACAAGGTTATTTGGCTTGTGTATCAACAAGGGAGGGGGAATGAATTTATGTGGTGGTGTGTATACATGTCAACAGGACTTGGGCAGTAACAGACCTGCACATGGTAATCATCTGCTGGCACATAAATGTTCCTCTTCTACACACAAAAGCACATTTTATCATTACCATTCAGTCTCTCAGGATCCTGCTTTAATTACAGTAGGAAGAACTTGCTGTATGTTACTGTAGAGTAACAAGTAGGTGAAAATGCGAACCCAAGCCACATCCTGTTGTGGAGAGTTGTTCTGTAGAAATACGAACTTTTTAAAGCTGCAAGCCTACTCTTAAAACTGATGGATATTAATACTCAATATTAACCTGGAATGGATATTAAACCATATTGCATAAGCATAGCAGTCTAATATTTACAAGAACTGTTCCAGTGTTTTTCCAAAAATACTTAAGTCTGCTTAGAGACACTTGATCCGCACCCCATTTGACACAGATATTCAAAGTACATGGAAAAATGTTTTAAACAGTTTTCATTTAGAAAATGCTTTCAAGATAAATGTTTTTGGACAGTACTTTTGAGTGAAATCATTCTCATCTCCACAAAAAGAGGGTTTGGGTTTTTTTTGTTTTATTTTTCTATAAATGGAAAACATGGGTTTGAAAATATCTTGGAATTTGCATATAAACATTGATGTTTCTTAGTAGTTGTTTTTATATTACTTCATTTGCTAATAAAAGTAGTACATAATGTACTATGCACTTATGCAAAAGAGAGACTTAGGACAATGCTTGTGCTTTTGAAAGTTGTGGTTGTTCCTGGTTTTGTTTTGGTCTGTTTAATTAATCTGATACCTGTCTTGGCATTGTTTTTGCAAAGAAGTTCAAGAAAAGTACTTTTAACTTTAGGTCACAGGTACATGGTAGTACAACTTTTACCTGGCAGAACTACACTGATTGCTTACTTTGACCTCCTTTAGCTCGTGTGTAACCCAGCTTAAATAATTGTACCTGTTTCTCCTGGATCAAGCCCACTGAAAATGCCATGTGATAGCGAAGCCCTTGTGATATCAGCCAGCCTGTCGTGCGTAAGTGGAAGGGTTAAAAGCCCATCTTTCAGCGCAGTGAGGCAGACAGGGATCTTACCCGTTTAGCGGTGTCTGTCTAGTTGGCGCTTTTTTTTTAATCGGTGGGCTTTTATTCATGGAAAGCGGCAGGAATACTTCAATGAGGAAAGCTATCCAGCACCCACATGCTGCACATTCTGGGAATGAGATCCATGTGGCTTCTTAGCATTTTTTTTCCTTCTGTATAATTTATTAAAGCTGTTACGGAATATCTGCTTAAGGCTAAAAGAGTATGAACTCTCACTTAGCCTCATTAAAGTCTTGGGCTTGGTGCTTACTACTTCTGCTTTCATCAAGGCTTTTGGATGGCATCCTCAGAGGCTTTTGCAGGAGATGCATATGTTCTTATGAATGACCTTCTTCATTTTCTGCCTCAAATCACAGTAGAATTATACTTTTTAATCACTGGGCTTTATTTAATCTCCAAATTTTATTTCTGGTGTTCTTCCTCTAAAACAGAATTTGGGTTTTGTTACTTTTATGCTGTGTTGTCTGCTTCTATATTCACACATTCAAATGCTTCGGGCTATTCATGTGTGTTTCCTAAAGGGTTTAACAAGTTCAGCCATGTCCACACAGGCTGTTGAAGTCAATTGGAGACTGTGTCAAAATTTGCCATCTGACTGCTGAGTCTCCTGCTGTTAGTACAGAGTACTTCTCCAGAGCACAAGACATTGTTAAGAAATAGTTGAGATACTGGAGATGCTGTCTGGGGCTCCAACCCTACTTTCACCATGTGTTGTAATACTCAAACATGTATGTTGGTAAAGAAGTGCTACAGTGATTTGTAAAAAAGACTCCAGGACCTCAGGCACTTAGTGGCCAGGTGTAGTTGTTTAAGTCACTGTGATAAACTCTACTTGTGCACTGTCACTCAAAAAGAGAAAAAGAGGTGATTTACCTGTAGGCTATATATATGTGTGTATATATATATATGAATAGTTCACATTTATGTTTTCTTTTTGATTAATTTGCTCTTCCAGGGTTTTTTAATTTCCCTGAGTTCTATTTCTATGGTTGGGAAGAAAGTGCACAGTCAGTCTTTACCTTATACACTTATTCATTGCAAAATACAAGACTAGTCTTAAGTGAAAGGACGTATATGTAGCTCATTAGTTTGAATATACAGGAAGAATTCATATATCAAAGAATTCTGGTTACTGGCAAGCAACCTCTCTTTTTATTTTAGCTATAACTTTAAACTTTGAACAATGAATGTGCTTAGACTAGTGATGTGCTTATTAGGTTAAAAAAAGAACAAGCTTTTAATAGGAAAGAATTATCACAGGGCAGACAGCACAAGATTTCATTAGCATTTATGGATTGCTAAACTGCAATTTAAAAGTCACATTTCTGTCTTTAAAAGTTTTCCAGAATAGTCATACGAGTAACATTAAGCAATGTCTTTTTAGTTTGTTTACTTGAGGTCAGATTTTCAATTATTAAAATGCTAAAAGATGGAAGGACTGTCTGTGAAGGCTACACTATTTAGCTGCTGTTGACTTTAGCGAGACTGAATAAAGTTAGTTCTGAAAATCCCACCATGTATGGACCTCATCTCTGTCTTTAGAAATACTTGAAAATCTGGTCCTTAGGACAGTTAACAGCATTCCTTGTGTTGCTTCAGTGGTTTTACCTTACGAGGTCCCCATTTTACTCTGTTGAGAAGGTCCATCAATTATAAACATCGTTTTGTAGTAATTTTGAACCTGGAGTTTAGACTTGTCAGGAATGGTACACTGACAAGAAGACCTGGCCCTGGATTTCCAGATGGTATTGTTTTTCTTTGCTCTAATAACATAAATAGTTCTTAGGATAGTTCTTTTCATTCATACATGTTTAAGTGCTGTACAAAGGGGATTAGTGTAATTAGTTTTGCATTTGGAAATGGTAATATAAAGATATACAGTGACCTGCCTGAAGTTATCCAGCACAGGAGGAGACTGTACCAAGTTAGGAGCCCTAGCTCTCAGTCTTTCTTCAGCAAATGTAGTATCAGTGTGCTAGATGTAGATGTATCCTTACAAAATATCCTGATGAGAATCTTCTAAATTTGGTGATTTGGTACTTAAGCAGTGTGAGTCATGTTCTGGGATGCTGGCAGTGTTTTCTGTGATATTTCCGTTTCACATTCAGCTTCGGGGGCTTAGCGGGGCCTTTTGGTCTGGTTGCCATATGAAGTTCATCAGGGGTGACAAGCAAAAGCAGCTTAATGTGTTCATGTTATTTTTGCCTATAGTAGAAATTTGTGACGGGAACTATTTCTGTTTTGCATAAAGTCACCAAAATAATGTATTGTGCTGTAAGCTAACTGGAGATGCCCAGGACTATTCACAGCAGATAGTTACAGCAGATTCACAGCCTGGATAGTTTTAGTTGTTGGATGAAATTGTTTTGATTTCACTGGGGGCATAGGCTAAAAAACGCTTGTCAGAATTTTGAAGTTGCATACCACGGTAATTGATGCTGAAGTTAGGTACCTCCACTGGGCCTTCCAAACACAGCTTTTTGTGTATTGGCACCCTTACTGTAAAATGAAAAAAAATGAAAAATAAATCTTGCAAAGTGCTGTGAGCATAAAAAACATTGAAGGCTACAAGATCTCAGCCAATATGGCTTGTGGAAAGAACACTAGTAACCTTATCCAGATGCTACTTACCACAGAGTACTTAACACTCTTCTCTCCTTGCTTTCTCAAAATTGGCTGTTGAGGAGGGGCACTGGGCCTTATTGGATATGTGTGCTGTAGGTACTAGGGGAGCCCTTGTCCCAGCTTGTTTGCTTTTCTCTACCTCATCGCTTTTAAAGAGTGGATTACAGTAAACTTTTCAGGCAGGACAAAAGACATGTGGCCTCTCTCCTTTAATTCCTGTAACTTGCTCAGCTGAGGTTTGTTCCTGATCCTGAAGGCTAGAGACCATTCCCTCCAGGATTCAATTAGCCAACACCTACCTTGAGAGCCCCTAAGCTTAGGACACATTTCTCCTTAGGATTCCTTCTCTTGGGCATAGCAAAAAGCCTCCCCAGGGAACACTAAGGATACTTCATGTTGTCTTCAAAATAAAGGTTTTGAAGGTTCTTCTTAGCATACTAAGTCCTAGTCAGAGCTTGATTTAGAGAAAGAACTGGTATTTGTGGGCCTTACAGGTATGTTAGATGGGAAGGCAACTAGTTGCAATATGAAGGTCTATTTGCTGAGTCAGTAAAAATATGTAATCTTTATTACTTTTACTTACAGTCTGCTTATATTAATAACCTAAGATTTAGATTCATTGTTAATTAGATGTTGCCATTTCGCTAGTCTTCCAACAGAGAGACTGAGACTATGCTGTTGCCTATGTTATCTTCTCCATCTTTAGCCCGTGATTATCCCATCTGTTTGTGTAGCTTCAAGTCATAACTCAAGGAATTCAGTAAATTTGTCTTTAATCAATCCCTGTGATTTTTGCGATCATATCATAATGTCTAGGAGGAGATGACTATGAAAGAGAGTAAAAAGCTACTTAAAGCACAGACCAATATTGGTGTGAGGATGAGTGTGTACAGCCAGTCCGAGTAAATGCAGATTGGAAGCTAGACTGTAGTTTCTAATCACTAGTGTTTCAGATGGAAGAACGTGTCATGATGTCTATATTAGACTCATGTTGTGTCACAGCTGCTTGTCAGTGTTTACTGTGTAGGGCAGTTATGGCCAAACTTACCCTGTGGATGACACACTACAATTTCTATATGAATAAGAGCCAGAACCCCCATACTATGTGCTTTGGAGGGCTGAGAGCTCTTGAAATGTGGGCTGGGACTTGTGTCTGCATTGAGTTACAGGGTGATGTTTGCTTCAGCAACCCTTATTGACTTGTTTCTTCAACATCTGGTAATTTGAAGTTTATTCAGCCACTGCTCCATCAGCATGGCCCTGCTGCGGGATATGTAACTGGCAGCTTCATGGGAAACCCACCTGCAATATTTTGAGCCGAGTGGTTCAGGACCTGTGCACTGGCCACCACTGGCTTCTGCAATGCTGTATGGAGCAGCTGAGAATAACTCATCAGGTTCCTGAAATGATCTACCAGTCATGCTGTATTCCTTTTGTGCTTGTAACAGATTTTGAATATCCTTCTCTATGACATGATTTCCTCCCTGTAAAATAGCAGTATCAGCACATGGCTATATTACAAGGCATTTGGAGTATGAATTAAGAGGGGAACAATTGCTAAGGCAAACACTTCCATTTTATTCTGAGGACAGGTCTACTTCTAAGACCAGCAGCAGATGAAGATAAAATGCCAATACTTTTAGCACCAGAAGAACAGAAAATTAGAAGTAAGAAATAGTGCATGTTATTTCTGTGGGAGCAGTGGATGGAGAGAAAGTGGTTTTGATAAAAACGAAGGCAAGAGCAAAAGTAAAAGGCAGATTTAACACACTAAATTGTTTAATGGCTCTATAAAAATGGCTGGAACTTCCAAGTTGATCATACTGCTGTAGTAAGAGGAAATTAAATTGTGCTTAAGCCATAGAGATAATGGAAAACACTACTATGATTTTCGGATTAGTTTTTTTAAAAGTACTGTATTAAAGGTTGCAAATTTTGTACTTAGTAACAAAATGAGTGTTATTTTGAAACTGAGAATCTGCTAATGACTTGTGAAAGAATGTCATGAGGATTAGCAGCATCTTCCACAAGAGAAAAATCTTCCTTAAAATCTTCACCAGAAGACAACAAATCTTGCTAGCAATTCTCTTAGCAGTGCTCTACTTCTATTTCTTCATTCAGAGTGAATGTCTCTTCTTTGGGAAGACTGAAAGGTATTTCACTTTATATTTGCTCATAACCCATTCTTTACATTGGAAACTCTGTTGTCACCAGCAAGCTGGGGCATTCACTGTGATAAAATCTGGAACTGCCTTCATAGCTTTTTAGAGAACTGAATATTGTTCTTGCAGAAATTGTCAGGTTTCAGGCTTCAGCACAGAGGATGCTTGTGCTGTAGAACATGAGCCCTACGCTTGGAAACACCCTCTTGGATTTCTTTTTTTGAGTGTAATTAAATAGGAATGGCTTCTTATTGTTCACTTACTGAATCCAAATATCCATCTTTCAAGAATTACTAGAGAGTACCACAACCAGAAATGTATATGTTGGGGTTTTTTTCCATTTTACAAACAAGAGGACAATTTAGGAACTGCTAAAGCATATAGATAGGGTATCTTTTTTTAAACTGAGTTTAAGAAACTTTCCTGGAGTCACAGCAAGTCTGTAGTACTGCCAGGAGCTGAACTTAGATGTACCTGCAGGACAGACCTTCTTAAACAAATTTATTTGCTATACTGTTGAAGCTGGCTGTCAGCAACTGGCCATGCATTGTCATTTCTGCTTAAAACAGATAGAAATGGCATATCAGACAGGAGACTTAGTACCAAAATAGTCAGTGCAATCTTCCTGCAGCTCAGCTTTTTTATTTCTTCGACTTTTAGCGGATTCTTCCAGAGTGCTTACCAGGTCAGGTAGTCTCTTAAAATTCTTTTCTTCTTAAAAAATAGTTGGATAGATTTTACACAAGCTTTTCATTTGCTAAAGAAACACAACAAGAAAAAATAAACAAAAAATAAGTCTTTCTTACGTAAGATAGTAAATTATTTAAGTTATTTTTAAAAAAATGAATACATGGAGACAATACAGTTATTTTTCACATTTCCTCATGAAGCTTGAAACAGAAGCTACAGCACTCCAAATAAAAAGATGTATTACATTTTTAAATAACCAAATTTGCTTTGCAGTATGTACTTCTGTTGCTTGCTTTCTTCTAGCTGTTAGCTGTGGCCAATTAAAAACACAAGTTAGTTTATTTTTTATTCCTAGTAGCATTTTCGTATTCACTATATGCACTAAACTTTCAAAGCACTTTTGGAGTGATTTTTAAATATATTTGTAATTTATTAATTGGTACTACTTTTTAGAAAATCTTTAGGTTTTTTGAGATGGTGGCAAATGGGAAATAAAAGGAAGTAAGGACCACCAAGAGAATCAGGCAGAGCACAAATTAAATGTCCCGTATCCCTTTCCCACGACTGCAGGAAACAAGATATAAGAAGGAATGGGGAGGATGTTAGGGAGGTGGCCTATAATCCATGAAAATTTATAGCAAATCAGCTGGACAACTGAAGAGGCTCTTGGTGTGGGAAAATGACTAAAATAACTGAAGTCAGATACTATGGCTAAGTAGAACAGTAACAAGCAGGTCGTGAATGTTGGAGGCATCATAAAATTAAGGGTATGAAAAATGTATCAATGTGATGGATTACTTGAAGGAAATTAAATGCACTTGTTCCATTTTGAAAATAAAGATTTGCAGAAAAATGCCTCATGGAGTAAAAGAGAAATCTTTTTTAATTACAAGAGAAAGAAATACCAAGTTCACTACTACTTCTGGATGAGATCCAGGAAAGGCAAAGCTGAATTTTGTTTGCACATTTTTGTAGTGATAATGTGCCTATTGTGTACTATTCTAAATATTTTTACCCTATTTTTAATTAAAGTAGATCAGCACCTTGCAACATCCCCAAATCATTAGGAAGGCATTTTGTAGTATGAAATACATTTAAGCTGTTACTGTCTACTTCAGTCCCTTTCAGAATTACTAAAAAAAATCCGTGTCTTCCAACTAGTTACCCTATACCAAAGAGAATTTTTTTCCTTCAAGAAAAAAACATCAAGTGTCTCATTTTTTTGGTACCCGTGTGTATTTATCATATAAATGATAAGTCCAGTGCAAAATGCATATAATTCTTCATGCCGTTACATTATTTCTTGTTTCACTGTCTGCTACCTCCTTTGCTATAAAAGTGCAGTCTCTGGTTTTGTTGGGTTTTTTTGTTCAAATTGAGTGATTCAAAGATACTACATGAGGGAAAAGCAATTTATGTGATGTGGCTACATTCTTAAGCTGTAACAGTGATAAATTAGTAATGTTGCTTTAGGAATTTGCAGTCATTTTGCTTTTTATATGATTTGAAGAACTGTATTGCTTAAACTTGTCCTGTTCTTCACATACCATAGAAATTTAATAGTATGGTTCTGTACAGATTCTTGACTGAATTATGACTAGATTTGTTCCATAGTCTGGTTTGCTGGAATATATTAATGTATAGATATCAAATATAATTTATTTCCTTGGCAGTGCTGTACATTTGTATTTGATTTATATTTACAAAGGCAAAATCTTATAAAAGTAATAAAACCAAACTAGTTGCATAGCTTGCTTTCTGATCTTTTTTTTTATCTGCATAAAGATGACTGCAAGCTCCTGGGCTGATACCTGTGGTAAATGGATGGTTTTTATTTCTCTACCATCTTCTCTGCCTGTTTATCCAGCCACACAGTCCAGTGTCTCTTCCAGAACATACGTATTCATAAAAGCTACTGACTGTTGTCAGGATTGAGACTGGAGGGCTGTAGGCAGTGATGAGATGTGAAACTTTGAAAACATATCTTCAAGATATCCATCTACGTGATTTTACCTGATTTTCAGTAAAGCAGCAGCTGGTTATTTTGAAATGAGATTCTTGATTTTTAGGAGAGAGAATATAACTGGAGCTGAGACTTGAATTGAAATGTTCTTTTCTTAAATTATTTAGAATTCATGCCAGAACTTTTGATTTACGTATTTTTCCCATATGCAGTCTTTTAAAACAATTTCTGTAATTCCTGGGATAAAGCTGTGGTGCAGGATTACATCTGATTCATGACCGTGCAGAAAGGGAAGAACAGGACGAGAGCTGGAGCTTGGAGATTTATCTTTGCTATTTACAGATCTTGGGGCAAGCCCTTTAACCTTTCAAAGACTCAACTCCCTGGGCTTTACATTGTGGGCAGAGTTTTGAAGTTCTTTGGAAGATCTAACAAAATAATACAACTTCTTTCAGGCACTAGGAACTACACTGGAGAAAATGAGTTAGTCATCTAGTCTTAGTATCTTTTCTTGAAGGGTTATCTATGAGCTTTGAAAATTTAGTGTTTTTCTGGGTTTTTAATAATGCTTAGAAACTTGGAGCTAGCTCTGTATCCTATGACAAGTCCACTACTGAGTATATTGGTGAAATACATCCATTTAGGTTTTGAATTGTGGGATTTTGCAGTGGAACCGGCTTGTGGACATGAGCTGCCTGATACAGTGGTGGAGGATAATTTTTTCTCCTGAATTAGCCTGAGTTATACCATAGAATGTATCTTCATCCAGTTTCTACCTGTGTGCGGCTCCTATTACCACCCCCATTATCATGCTGCTTTTTGAGAACAGCCATGCCACACTGTCTCCAATGAAAGCATTTTGCACTCCCCCTCTTAGGGGCCTCTAGTGAGGCCTCTCCTTCACCAGGCACTTGTGAGTAAGAGGCTTTCCTTTTGTGTTTGTCTTTATGCTTCTGTGGTGTTAGTGGTCACCCCACAACCATCTCCTTCCCTCTCAGACTGGTTTGCACATGCCAGCTTCTGTCCTGGTGTACTTCAAAACCACCGTACACTATTTCCACCGCTTTCTTACAGAGCCATCATGAGAATTGTCAGCTTTTGTGTTTAAGGTGTTATGAATGAAGAGCGTTTACGTTTTTGCATTAGAAACTTATTTGAAGTATTGAGGAGTTGATAAGCTCTTTAATCCGGAGCTTTGTATTAGTAATTAAAAAAATGAATGGTGCTCATGGTTTTTGTTAGAGCTGAAGGTCACTGGAGGCATAATGTATTAAGGGAACGTAGTACAAATTTTCCCTTCTCCACTTCTGTGAAAACTGAAGTATGTATGTTTTTACAAACAGTTTTTATAAGAGTTTTACATTCTGAATTTTAATTCTACCTTACTTTGGGATGAGGAAAAGTGAAATTCCAGGTGCAAAACAATGGATAATATCACCATGATGAATATATTTTCACTGGAGGTTTTTCTAATGCATGGGGAGAGTTAGTTTCTCTTGCCTGGTATGATCTTAAGCTTTTGCATTTAGTGGATAAGTGAGCACGTAGAGCCCGAGTTTCTAACCTTAAGAAGTGTGCAGCTATCTAAAATTGTAGGGTTTGAACCATGTTAGAATACTACTTAATTGTTGATGCAAGTGGCAGCAATCCAGCAGGGCAACTGAGCACTCCCCAGTCTGGACTGACTATCGGCTGCTCCAGTGTTGGTGCAGAACATCTTCTTGCCATGGAGGGTGCTTCTGAAGGTTCTCTGAATCCCAGGTAAAACATGTTGTAGTCAAGCGCCCTGGTGAATCACACCTTTATAACTCAAATAACAAAAGGTCCTATTTTAGCTCAGGTAAATGATTGCAAATACTAAGCCAGAGACTTTTTAAATATTTGTTTTGAATTGTACATCTGTTGGTTATCCTACAGCAGTCCATAAATGCTGGCCCAGAACCTAGGTACATGTTTACAGTTGTTAATTACTTTGTATCGGGTATTTGGCAATAGAGTAATTCAGTTATTAAAATTAAAATGTCTTGGGCTTTAAACAAAAAAAATCTGAACATCTTTAGCAGCATTGGTGCATACCTACATACCGCTGAAATGTGGCCCCAACTCCCACTGTGTTATGAGCCGCCTCAAGTAGCAGATAACTACCAAAACTCCACGTACCATTCTGACACTAGCGTTTCAATAAGTCTTTAAAATACGCTTGGTCCTCACTGAAGACAAACCTTGATTTTAAAATGTTACCTTATTAACAGACTTCTGCCATTCTGTCATGTGTTTTAGTGTAGGGCCAATAATGTTCATCCGAATTCATCACTAGTAAAGGAAGTCTGTTCTGGTGGTATGTTTAGCCTAGCATTGCTTATGCAGAATACTGGTGTGCAAACTTGGCAGATACTGTTTTTCTATGTTTTGTTAGTGTGCAGTACTTCAAAGAATTCCCTTCTATCGTTTCATGTATCATTTAGTCATAAAACACCTCTTTGAATATACATTGTGGGAGCCTCAGAAGACTGTTAATTGTATTCTGCTGTGGTGGTAGCCAGAAGGTCAGGATCTAAAATGAATATATTTCTGAATAATTCCAATTTTATATCAAGGTTGATTTTTCACGGTTACTACTCAAAGTATCATGCTAATTTATGGCTAATATTTTACATATTTTTCCTGTAAAAACAAGGAGGATTGTTCCTTACAGATCCAGGCATGTTATCTAAACATTTCATTTCTACATTAGAAATAATTAAATACATTGGTAGATTCTTGGACTCACCACAAATGTGTGCAGAAACTAAAAAATCAAGGAAAACTTTTTTTCTGAAAGAAAGAGATTTTTTGGTGGGCTTTATTAACCTTTATTGATACTATCAAGAGATACATCTGAAAACATTTTGAAAGAATATTTAAGTCATTCATTTCTTTAAGAAAGATGTTATGTATTACCTGAGTTTCGAAACATTTTTATTCCTCTACAGAGAACAGTTCAGTGTAATTACTTTGAAATCTTATCAGTTTTTGAAATCTTTTCCAATAATATGTATCGGGAAGATTAAGAGAGAGATTACTGCAGCATTAAGGTTTTTTGGGGTTCATTTTAAGAAGGAATCCTTCCCTTAAGTCAATTACAAAATTACTTCCTTGTAAGAAACTGTGGAACAAAATTTTAGAAATAAGACCACCTGTAGCAGGGGTTTTGTGTCCTGGTGCTTGAGAGAGAGATGTACAAGCAGTGAGGTCCTATTTTGCTCATGCACCTTCTTTTCTCTTTCTTTCCTTGTTCCATGGTAAGGCAGAGTTGTCTTTCTTTTCCTGTAACAAATAGTGAAGTTCCTTTTCTCTGGCTTTTCGTCTGTTAGATGAGCAGCAATAAAGGAGAGGAATAACATCCCTTCTCACATCCTCTGCTACCATTTTTCACTGGGGAATACTTTTGCTTTTCTTGTGCTCATTTTTCATGGGTATTAACTTGCTCCGTAGTGTTCTCTGGTTTGACCTTTATTTTATGTTTTGCTTTGTATTTCGTC
>JAVSBS010014025.1:65764-107501 GCA_033124195.1 Coracias cyanogaster
TTTTATCAAGCTCTAGGGATCTGAGATGTCAACTAAGTGACTTTTTGTAACCACTTTGATAAGTTGTTTGCTATTGATCTTATAATTTTTACTGCTTGCTTTGACTTTCGCATAGATCATGTGATGTGAAAGGAGTTGTTTTGAACAACTTTTCTTTTTACCGCTCTTTAAGCATAAGAAAACATGCTGCTGTATACAAGTTGAATTGCTATAGGTTAACAAAATTTTCCTTGTAATCATATTTATTGCAATATGATCATCATGTAATCCATTTTGTAATACATGATTAACTTTTTGGTGTATTTTTTTTATTTATCGGCTGCAGCTGACCAAGTAAACAGGTCATGGCACGCTTAACGAAGAGACGACAGGCAGATACAAAGGCTATCCAGCATCTTTGGGCAGCTATAGAAATAATCCGGAACCAGAAGCAAATTGCTAACATTGACCGTATTACAAAGTAAGTGATCCATTCCAAAAAAAGTCTTGATGAGGGGGAAGGTTGATACTATTAAAAGCCCTGGGAAACAGAGACAGTAAGCATCGTGAGACACTGTGAAACAGTTACATGCATTTCTGTGTTACTAATTATCTAATTTATAAAAATAAAAAAAAAAATTACAGAACTGAGCACCTAAAGATCCTAAAGTGAGGTAACATTTTACTCACCTTGTGTTTGTTTTGTGTAAGCATCTTTAGGAAATATGCGATATTTATAGTACTGGGATTGAGTTTAGCATGTCAGAGTTGTACTCACTTGGTAGCTTGGTCAAAATACAAGAAGTAGATTAAAAAGTTAAGGAGAAATGGGCAATGAAATCTGTAAATAATCTAATTCTTTAGGAAAATATGATAGAACAGGGAAGAATTCTTTTCCAGGAGGTAAAGATAAACCTGAAGTGTTAGGCTGCTCAATCAAATAAGAAGCCATATTTGCTGAGATGGGCATAGGATGCTATTAAAGAAGACATGATACTATTGGTAATATTAAAAAAAAAATTATTCAAAATGTATTAGGTACTGTATGTAGAGAAGTATATATTCTTTGTTCTGTGGAGCTTGCAATGTGTAAAAAGGTCTACAGTATTAAAGTATCTTCTAAAATAACTTGGAGTGGCCACTGTAGTGAAAACTGAGGGAGGTTTTGTGTCTCTCTCTGCATTGTCTGCATTTCCAGGCTAACATGTGCATCACATTTGTCAAAGTAATCAATATGAATAATTTAAAAAAGCAAAAGTAACCAATGGGCAACTCTTCAGTTGCTAGAACCAATGTGAACTGATAATGAGGCCAGAGACCACTTAAGAGAAGAGTTATAAAAAGTGCAGGTGACTAACAAAGTGAAATCCACTATCATCCACTGGCAGAGCTAGAAGCTCTGGGTGGAAGTGAGAGGCTTGTGGCTTCATAGGCAGAGGAAGTGTAACCATTCAGGTTCTTCAAACACAGTGAACAATCAACAGGAGAAAAAAAAGATGATTCCCAAATGAAATAGTGTGGACCTGGCTCCTACAGCTAAGAAAAATGCACCATTAAACCAAAAAACCCACCTTTCCAGAGATAGAGTTCCAGGTGGGCTTGAGAAGGAGATTTTGTTCTAGGGAATTTAGTTTCTGAGGTGGCACTTGAGTTTCAGAGTGCTTTAAAGCAATATGTTTGCATCGTGTCTCCATGGAGACAAGTGGGTAAAGCAATGCTGTTCACTTTCCATTTTAACATTTCAAATTACTTGCTCCAGGCCATGTATTAGCTTAGTTTGTTAGCTGTTTATGCTCTTTTTGTATGTAATAAAGGGAGACAGGCATGTCTAGCTGGAGAGTCATCCCACTGTTATGAGAGATGCCTATTTTAAGGTAGTGTGAGTAACATTTAGCTAGGTAAAGTTAGGTAAGACAAATCCTATAGTTATAAAGAAGGTTGAGAAAACAACTAATTAGATACTAGAAAAAGAAGTAGTGCTCTTGGTAACTGAAGGGTAGTTTGATTTTTTTTAAAATGGTCTGGATCTAGATTGCATGACTCATCTCTAATCAAAAGAAAAATAAGTGACTGAAGAGAGACATGAGTAGCCTTAATACTCTGAGAAAGATGTGCAAGGTGTTAGCAGTGAAGAGCAGTCTAAAAAGTGCTTGACTGTTGTAAAGACTCCACATGCACATCACTGACAAGAGTAATGGACAGTGATCTAGTTTCTGTTATATGGTGTTTTTAAGGAGATGACAAGGAAAAGATAAAGGCCTTTGAGTTGGTTTGTGGTACTAGTAATTGATGAAGAAACACTGATGACTTAGTAGATGAGTATGCATATTACATAACATCCAAAATGAAGTTCTGAAATCAGCAGGGCATCGGAATATCTCTTCTGATGAAAACAGATGAGTTGATATGTTCTTCCAGGCTCAAAGTTCATTTGGTCAAGTACAACTGCAGTTCCTTGAAAGATCAGTCAATGCCTGGGCACATTGGAAAGTGTGTGCATAATAAGAAAGATCAAACCGTGGTCAAAAGTGAACATTTTGAGCATATGCTCGTAAGCTAAAGGGAGGATTCTCATACTTGAATGAGTAACATTTTTTAAAAGTGTTAATTCTTCTTTGGATTGACTGAAAGAGTGGCTTTGTGTATTACGAGTATTTGCAAGTAATAATGACAATGAAATTTATGGAAGCATGTCTTATTTCTAAGTAAAGATACAGAAAATCAGCAAGATACTCTTTTTTTTTTTAATAAATACATGTTGAAGGTAAGTGACAGTCATCCTACCGTGTCATGTAGTGGATGACAAATGTGTACTTTCAGAGAGCTTCACAAGTTGAAAAGATGACTCATTATTTGATTTTTTATTTTACTTTCTTTTTGCCATAGTTTGAGGGTTCATTTGTTGCTACAGACAAGTTGTCCTATATATTTTGTGACCTGACAGTCCAAACACCTTCACACCAGAATCTCTATTGCTGCTTTCTTCATCGGCTGGTTTGCTACTTTTAGTCAAAATATATTTGATTTGTTGGCTTTTCTCCTAACCAGAAGCTCAGCATGATTGTCTCCCTCTTCCTAGCATACTCCTGTTTATTTCATGTACATCTTGCTTTTCTTAGTCTTCTGGTGTTGAGTAGAAGCCACAGTACATATCAAGGAGCATTTACTTTCTATTATGAGGGAGCGAATGTTGGTAATATAAAAAGAGGATTCATTGTTTGTAGATTATGAACTGTTTCAACTCAATATGTAAAAAGATAAATTTATGTAAAATGTAACCTGTGCACTTCCTGTGTAATTATTAAAAAATATCTGGAGTAAAGAAAGACTTCCAGAAGATACTGGCATTGGAAAGTATGCAAGAAAAAGCTATAGAACTAGCAACGCATTTTCTGTAGAGATCGTAAGAGTAGGACGATAGTGTAGGAGGAGCCAAAAGCACTAGAATGTACTTCTAATATTATCAGGAAAAGCCTATAAGGAAAGAGGCACTTTAATTAAAAGTAAACTAAATTAATTATGCCTTGCTTTTTAAATTGATGAGGGGGAAAAGCAAGAATAGAAAAATGTGTGATTATAAAGTGATTGAGAACTGTCTTTCGTTGAGGAAAGAGAAATTTGAACATGCAGGTTAGAGCCTTTAAGAAATTTGTAAGCTTTCCAAACTTTTGGCACTTATTTTAGAAAAGTCATTGCATGCAGAGAAGTATTTAGGAATACAAGAAAGGTGTTTAATTTTGAAGGAATTAAAAATGTATGTGTGGAAAAATGCCAACTGTTAATTGGAGTATTATATAAATACTTAAATAAAAGCATTGGTAAGGAAGACACCACACTGTATAGGCTTGATATCTGAAAAAAAAAAACCCAAACAACAAATCATTATATGAAAAAGATTCTGCAATTTTAGTGATTTTACATGGGAGTACATTATAGTTGGAAAGGTATTTGCCATTATTTGGAGATAAGCATTCTTCGGTAGGTTGAAAACTAAACAAAGGACTGAAAACCTATACTAAGAAGAAGTAACCGTGTAGTGAATTTAAAGGAATTAGCATTAAAAGTGCAAACAGCCTTTTGAAGAGAACTTTAAAATATGTATATAAGTTTCTATCTTTATACATGGGCTTCAGTTTGTTCAGGGTGTTTTTATTTAATGGTAAAGTTCATTTGAAGGCAGTGGTAATATTTCCATAAAGGTATGAAAAATAAATATTCTTACCTGCCTTCTATTGCCGTAGTGTATCTCAAGTCAATGAATTATAATCATTTAAAATCTTAACTACTGGAAATATCCTTTCTGAACTACAAAATTCCTTAATAACAAAGTGGTATTTCTAAGAGGTATTTATCAAGAAATATGAATTATTTTTCTGTCCAGATCTTGATGCTTGGATAATTTGACCCTAATGTCTCAATTATTTAGATGAGTATTATTGATATTAGTTATGCTGTACACACTGGCGGAGAAATGACTTCCCATATCTTGTGAATTCTCTGTCAAGAACGCAGATTGACAAATGGTTCATCCCCAAAAGTGTGTTAAAAATCATAATTAAGCTTTGACTTTCTGTTTTTTCCTCATTATCTTCCATCTGGTTTGGATTTGAGGTAACCTCAAGGTTTGATTCTATGGAATAAAATGCCTTAAAATACACTGGAAAAAGGCATGCTTATTTAAATGAGCAGGATAAATTATTGACATTCAGTTGCTTAGCAGATTGCTAAGTATTTCTGTTCAGACATGTTTTTAAAGTTCTCTTTCTTTGGCTACTGCAGTCTTACAGTTGCTTTTATAGTGTTTTCTTTATAATTCCCTCACAGATAATTGGGCTCCTAAGATTTAATTAACTATTAATTAAATATTTACCCTTTTTCTCACAAGGAACTGGGTTTCCTGAGTAGCAATTCATGAACATTTCATGATCTTTATGATTAGTTCAGAGTTCATTATTTATTAAGTTAATGTTATTAAAATACATGATTGGCAAATACGGTGTTGTAGAACTATTATTGGCTGCTTTGAAGATTTTGTCATTGTAAACTGATAATTATTCTGGTTTCTAAAGTATTCCGTGAAGACTAATGTGAAGAATCAAAACATAATTATTTTCTTCCACCCTTCCTTCCTCATATTTTTTTCTCTCTCCCTTTGATGTGTTTCATGATTTATTTAGTTGATCAGCTTCTCTCCCTGTCTCTTAGAAAGGCTGTGTCTATACTGTCTTTGTGTACTGTGACAGGGAATGCCCTGGCACCATCTTGAGCAGATATGCTGTGACCACACCAAGTTGCTGTTGGTTTATGGAGTGTTTCTTTGGCCCTCACATAGTCTTTGTTTGTTTTATATGTGTGTGTGGTTCTTCAGTTCTATGCGCCAAAAATAATACAGCCCACAGCAATGCTATTCTTGAAACTTGAATCTAGAGGCATAATAGTTTGCCATTGGGCACGATGTGAAGGCTTCTGAGGACACATAGCATGCTGGAACAGTGTTGGAGTGCCCTTGGCAGAAGAAGCCAGTCTTGGCATGGTTTACATCCGTGTTCTCTGTCAAGAGCAGACTAACCTCTTGGCCATGCTTTGCCTTTTTCTCAGGAGGAACAAGTTGGCTTTCTCCAGAATAGAGCCTGAGAATGAGCTAGTTTGGGAATGAAACCAAGAGTGACCATAGTCCACAGGGTAGAGGTATTCCAGCTTTTAGGGGGATGAAGCTGATGGAAAGACCATTAGCTAGGATAAAACTCATCTGCTACAGTTGAAGAATTTGTGTTACTTTTAAATAGAGAAAAACCAAAACTATCCTTTTCATCAGTCAGAAAGCTGTTTTACAACATCATTGATAAAAGAAAATGCTTTTTCCATAAATAAGTACAAAGAGTCTCATCTTTTTAAACTGGGTTTCAAATCAGATGGCCCAGTACTAGGTCCCTAAATGGTATAACCATTTTTGCCCATATTTCTGTACTTATTTTTGTTATATTTTAATTTAATATATGTGCAACCAAGTCAGAACATCTAAGAGAAATGAGCAGATCCCAAGTCTGTATAGAGTAGACTCTGTCAGTCCCTTGTTAGCTTTGCGCAGAGTGACATTAATCAGCATTGATGGGATAGCATGCCAGAAAATAATTACTCAGTATGAAAGATTACTGTAAAATGATGAGATGTTCTGGTCCACAGTTGAGGTGCAGTCGCTAGCAGTTGCAGATTGAGTATGTGACCCTCTCAGTTTGACATTGAGTCCTAGGAGGGGGATTTCTTCTCCAAATACCACTCTGTAAAATTTATCCAGTCAATCTCTGAGAATAGTTAAAGTGAAGGGCCTCTACAACCCATAAATCTGGTTTTGTTGCCTTGGTTCTTTTGCTGTTCTTCTAGGCTGTCTGCTTGAACAGAAAACAATTTCTAGAAGCACGGATTAAAGCAAAGATGAGAATGAGCAATTTGAACAGGTAGAGGATAATCACAAGAGAGTATAAATAACAAAATGAGCAATTTGAACACGTAGGGAATAATCACACAAGTCTATAAATAAGAATATGGAATGCAGTGGTAAGAAAAAAATGAACAAGATTCTTACAGTTTTGCTTATTCAAAGCTCAGAAACTTGTTAGAAAAAATCTGTCACAATTTATAGTACCTTTGACGAAAATTTAAGTCTTCCTAGTATTTTATGTGTTGCAACTAAATAGCCATGCCTAAAGAAAAATAGTAAACCATAAGAATGAGTAGGAGAGCAGATGACTCTGGATTTCTAACTAGATAATCCTGTTGTTTAACCTTACATGACCAGAAGTATTATAGCACCTGATACTTTTTTGACTGAAGTAAAAGCTTAGAAATGTTTTTCTGCTCTGTTGGTTTCTTAGCCAAGAAGCCATTCCCCTAAAATATCTGTCTTATTGTTACCAGAGTAGACTTACCTGAAAACAATTGTTTGGGGTAAAACATCCTCCTGTTATGCTGAAGAATGCGGGTGCTTGAATTCACTTTTAACTGGTGTTACTGGCTCCTTTCCTGCATCTTTACATCATCCTCATGTATGTTTTAAATGTGATCATGTGAAGCAAATTATGTTACTAAAACCAACCCTCTAGAATGTGGTACATGTTAGTCTCTGGTCAGTTGTACTGTGGTGGAACAGGTTAATACTGAAGGAGGTGCTCAGGAAACCTCACATTTTACCAGTTAGGAAAGGATGAGAACAGTGCGGTGACGTTTTTTTCCATGCTATGCATTGTAATAGCAGCTCGTAATTATGCAAGGGTAAGCAAAAGTGTGGAGTACAAGGTCCTACAATAAGAAGCACAGCACTGCTTCCTCAGCAGGCCTCAGAGCTGCTTCAGTGGCAGCCTGTCTACTGAGTGTTCATCTCTGAGAGAACTGAGTTTTGTTTGCATTGGGTTGGCTTAATTATAGATATATGTATTACGGAAAACAAACAGAGAAACACATCACCCAGTGATGACGGTAGAAAACTCTTAAAGTACCACTTTATGTGTTTTCTGTTATAGTCAAGGACAACACACTTCCTTCTGTCTGATTGCACTAAGCCAATCTCCGTTTCCATTTCTTCTCTCTTTCCCTTGTTAAACTTCAGTTGCTTCTTTTAGCCCCCAAACTGTTTATTTTTTTGTTTTTGTTTTGTTTTTTTCTGGTTTCATAATGCTATTTTTGTGTTAAACCAAGAGACTAAACTAACTCTAGAGTTTTAAATCCTTAGCCATAGGTTATCCTGGCGAGCGGAAATGTCTTCTGTGCTTTTTTGGCCATTTTTTTATCAGTTTGGTTGAAAATAATATTACTAAAACAAAAGGAAATCTAAAACTGATCATTTGACTCCCTAATAACCAAATTTATAATGAAAGTACTGTTTTGGTCATGTATAAAAATCTCTGCATTATATGTGTGTAACTATCAGTGGCAAGCATAGCAGATGTTGCATAGATATACGATGGACACCAAAAAGTTTGACTTGTTTGATATGTGAATTTTTTATACTGACAGCTTTGCAGTGAGGTTAGATGATACATTCAGGTTGAAATTTTTTGACATTTTCAATAGTTCAGATATATACTATGAAGTAATATAAAGAACACTGAAAACTGCTTATATACAGCAAAGTACAGGGAATCTCACCAGTTTTAGCATCATAACAGATACAAAATTGTGCTTGTAAATTTGTACTGAGACTGACCAGTGAGGTAAAGCTAGTAAGAATTTTCACAAAAATGTTGAAGAGAAGTGAGGAACTAAGCTAAATACTCATATTTTGTAAGAGCCTTAAGAAGGAATGATGGGTTGTCATCAGTTGCACAAGGAGTGTTCACAATAGCATATGGTTACTGAACTTCACCCGTGTTACCTGTAGATAGCTACATTTGTCCTATAGCTTTTATCTGTTTGCTTATATGGTGTTTAATCTTGATTTGTTTGTGAGTTCATAATGATTTTTTGTTTTGGTTATTATGTAACTTTAATCTTAATCCCCATTAAGAGCTGCTTTCACACATTTTTGACTAAGGAGGATGGAAGCAGAGGTGACAGGAAAAAATGGGAAACTTTTCTTGGAAAAATCTATAAAGAACCTAGCTGCATTTGCAATGAGTAGTAGCAAAATTGAAATTTCTGAATTAACAGATTTGGTTAAAGTGTCATCTTGAGTTTTTGTAAGGCATATTAATAATTACTCTTTTTTCCCATCAGGTTCGTTCTTTGCTTTCAATTTGTATAACAATTCTATTTAATGACAGTAATTAAACTGGTTAAAGATATATAGAAAAAGAAGTCAGATAAATCAAGGAGTGTTGTTTGTGATTTGTTAGGGATAATTGTTCCTTCACCTTGGTACTGAGCCCCTGTCTGACCATGTGAATAAGAACATTGCTACCCGAATTGCTAGCTCTGCTTCTCAGTGCTGCCTGTCGTAAGAAATTCAGTGCCTAGTGTAGGAAACTCTTCACCATGGAACTGACAGAAACTCCTCCAGCCTTGCCACCTTTTTTTCCTTCATTTTGCTGACTCCACGGAATAGAGAGGAGCTGTAGCTGGCTGTGCCTGTAGGGGTTTCGCAGAAATGGCTATTTTGTTGAGGACTAGAACTTGAGATGAGCCTAAACTTTTTGTGTACTTGCTGTGTCAGAAATATTAATGCATGCACATGTAGTTCCTACAGTTCACTCTGCAAAAACTAAATGGATAGGTGTTCAAATGTTCTAACAAATTCTACTTGATCAATTTTCCTTATCTACTAATTCTTCTCTTAAAAATGCTTTTATGTGATATAGCTAGTAAGGCAGTTTTTTATCTCAGAGGTCAACGTTCTTCACTGATTCAGTCATCTCTGGGCTAAACATGGGTATAACTGCTAAGTAAAATGATTCACAGTAACAGCACAAACACATAGTTATTAACAACAGCGATATTCTTTGTTCGATGTTTACTAATGAGTGCAAACTCATTTAAACTCTCTCTCGTGGTTTAACCCCAGCTGGCAACCAAGCGCCATGCAGCCCCTTGCTCACTTCCCCGCAGTGAGATGGGGGAGAGAATCGGAAGAGTAAAACTTCTGGGTTGAGATGAAGAGTGTTTAATAAGTAAAGCAAAAGCTGTGCACATCAGCAAAGGAAAATGAGGAATTCATTCACCACTTCCCATCGGCAGGCAGGTGTTCAGCCATCTCCAGGACAGCAGGGCTCCATCACACTTAACTGTTACTTGGGATGACAGACACCGTAACTCCAAACATCTCCCCCTTCCTTCTTTCCCCAGCTTTCTATGCTGAGCATGATGTCTTATGGTCTGGGATATCCCTTTGGGTCAGTTGGGGTCAGCTGTCCCAGCTGGGTCCTCTCCCAGCTTCTTGTGCACCTCCAGTCTACTTGCTGGTGGGGCAGCGTGAGAAGCAGAAGAGGCCTTGACTCCATGTGTTCACAGCACTCTGTGAGCACTATGTTATCGGCGCTGTTTCTAGCACAAATCCAAACCACAGCCCCACACCAGATACTGTGAAGAAAATTAGCTCTAGTTCAACCAAAACCGGCGAACTCTCATTACTATGTCTAAGCTGTAGTGTTCCATGTTTAATAATTTTTTTAAAATAGTACATGTGAACTATGAACTCCAGTATAAATATTGAGAAGTGGTGGAAGTGTGTAACTGACTTGAAAATCACTATCCCTATTTTCATTTCAGTGAGTATTCTCCTGCACTTCATACTTCTATTAATTATGTTGAAGTTGTGTAAGTTTACACAGAAAAAATGCAGAACAGGCTATCATTATTTCTATTTACTAAAAGCAAACCAATTTACTTTTTATGCCACTACCAGTATTGGGTTTTGCTCAATCCGTAACATCTTTGTAATATTTAAAAGTTAAACCTCTACCTTTCTTCTGGTTTCTTTGCTGTAAATAAGTGTGGTGTTCTATTAGAAGTGAAAGATAAGCATGAGTGTGACATGGGCATTTAACAGGTTGCTCTCTGGCCTGAAGTGCTCATCAAAGCTTTCTCTGTAATCAGTGGAGAGAGAATGATCTCCAAAGCACTACTCAGACCATCTATTTTCGGCTGCAGTTTCATATTCCCATTCATATAAACAATATCATCACCAAAAGCAGCAGCCTTGCCTTGATGGCTTTTCCAGCCGTTGTGCTGTTCCCTAGCTGGTAATTAGGAGAACATTTGTGTGACAGTGTGATGATTTTGAAACTCAGCCAAGCTAAAACTAATGTGACAAAAAAAAAGTTTTTGTTACTTTTAACCCAGATAAGAAAGGAAATAAAATCAGATAGAAAACTCTAAAAAAAAAAAAGTTAACAATTAAAGCACTTGAATGTACATTTTTTAAGCATGTTTTGAATTAAGATGCTCAATATGAGCTGACTAAATATTTTATTTATTAGCTAGGATGTTATATTCTGAGTCATGGATTGCGTGTTTGTCTCTTCAGTATATCCACAGAGAAGGGCTGGATGGAGCAGGGGCTCTGCATATGCACAAGCATATGGATGCACAGGGAGATGTTTGAAGAAGGCTGGACTAGATGATCCTAGAGGTCTTTTCCAACCTGAATGATTCTATGATTCTAAGCAATTGTACACATACACGCGAAGCCTCTGAATGATTAGTGCTCCTGTTTGCCAGTAGTGCTCAGCACACCTACCAGTATATTACCAACAGCATCATGCACAGCTCTAAGTTGGATAGATGGGAGTAGAGCCCTTTCTTAGATAAGTTCCTCCTTAAGAAGGTGGTAGCAGTTCTGAAAGAGAGATCTTTGTTGATAAGGTTTGAATAGCTTGCTGCCTTATTTGCTTTTCATGGTCATATTGGTGGGTTACACAATCTTAAGCATATAGTGAAGGTGTTATGAGTGAGAATTTAAATTACTGAAAAAAGGAATTACCTGAATTATAATTACTGTATTTTTGACAGAAATGACCCAGGTGATTAATATTATAGGAACCTATGTGCTGCTGGGGATACCTAAAGCACACACAAACAATATTACTCCTTAGCTTTGTTTTAACAGCAGCATCAGAACCATCAGGCAGATCTGAGTTTCACTGAGCTGCTGGATCGCGCTGTTTCACTACTGAGTTTATACATTCTTTTTGTTTTTTATAAAAACACAGCACAGAATTAGGTTCCATATTCATGCAAATGCTGTATTTCTAGACTATAAAGGTGAGATGAAATGAATTTTAAAACATTTCCTACTTAATGTATGTGTCTTCAAAATGATTGTTGCAGATCCTGATGTCAGTGGGAGCAGAAAACTCATCATTTCTCTGTAATTCAGTTTCTATGTGTCCCCTACTTGGAATTTTGGACTGCACAAAATGTAGATCATCTCATCAGTGTTTCATTGCACAGGCAACAGCTCCGTCAGTGCCTGCGTGGTCTGTGCAGTGTGCTATTTATTGGTCTGTGGAGTGCAGTGGAAATCAAATGCAGCCTGTTCATACTCATGCATCTCTCTTTGTGAAGCATACATTGCAGAGGAAGAATGTTATGGTTTTCTTATCTTTACCTTAGTGAATTTAATCCATAATCAAAATTTCAGAAACTGTAAACATATTTTAAAATATCTTAGAAAACAAAAGTGTGCTGCTACATCCACACTGTAGACAGTTCTACTTTCTCTCTATTGTCTTAGCTCTCAGACCAGCTCTCAGTGTCTGGCAAGCAGGTAATATATATTTCAAAGACGTTATTTTGAAATACAGATACCCATCATGTTTAGCCCATGTTCTGTGAAAGCTGATTTGTACCACAGTGCTTAATATGGTGGGAGCAGGCAGGCTGTGCTCATAGTTGAGACCTTGAGCTGCAGCTGTGAGCACAAATCTTCACCTGGCTCTCCACGAGGGTAGCCAGTGGATTCTCAAGATTTGAGCCTGGGTAGTTTTAAGTTCTTATGCCATGTAGCTCTATTTATTAAACAAACAAACAAACAACAACACAGCCATCTCTTCCACTTTTACTTTCACTATGACCAAGTGACCTATACTTTGCAAATCAGAAAGTTAAAGGAAGTGTGTGGGCCTTCTATAAAACTGAATCTAAAGCAAAAGGCATTATTTCTCACCAAAGGCCGGAACATAGTATGAAATGCAGAACAGATATTAGGCTACTTTCCTTCCGTTTTATGTATTATTCCTTAAGGCCTGTCCCTGAATCTAGGACATTTTTATATACCTGTAGGTAACATTTAAAATTAATGGCAGTCTTTCACTTGAGTTTAATGGGATCTGCTGTATTTTATCAGATCTCCAGTGTGAGTTGGGCTCTGCATACAAGGAAATCTTAAGACCTCTGTTTCTCCCTGGATAAGTTGTGTAGCAGATACTCTGCTGCTGCCAGCAGACTGCTGCTTCCTTTTGTATCGTGGAGGGTGGAGGCATCCAGCATCGACACAGATAATTGATCAGACCAAGATTACAGTGTTTGCCGCTAAAATTAGCATCTACCTACACTTGTCACACTGTTGTATTTTATACAGGCAGCTATTTCCTTTGCTAAAGTATTTTACTTTAGTCTTTTACAGAGATCCTTGCTTTAGCATTTTTTCAGTATTTTCCTTTTGATGCATTCAGGTGGCTGACGGTGCAATTCCATATGAGTCCAGAAAAATGGAGAAAAAAAATGTTAAAACCTGTGTCAACTTTCCACCCAAAGTAACCTTCCTTCCTTCCTTGGCCAGCTTTGTTTTCACAACACACAGCTGCACCCATGTAAACCATTTGCTGCATCTCAGTAGACCACAGTTGCCTTCAAGAGGACTCTCAGGGAGCAGAGTTAGCCGTTTACATGCATTATTTTGTGGCCCTATATATTAAGCTCTTTGGGACAGGGTTTGGCTACGTGTTGTGTCTTGCACAGCACCAAGCAGGAGTTGTGAGCTGTACGACAGCTGTAGGGGAAAAGTTCACCATCTGATCCCCTGCAAGTGCCAGCTACTTTTGTATCTGTTTTGCTCCCATGGTGATCACAGTTTTAGAGTCGGCTTCCTCCACACCCCTTAGATCAAAACAAACCTTTTTCTTGGGTTTCAAGGTGTGTTATGAAGCACATGTATTAGATGTAGGTTTTCAATAGAAAGGCATGCTGAACACTGGCTAGTTTGAGAAAAAAAAAAATAGACGTTTTTGGGTGTGAATTGCTCATATGCTGACAGGCTTTGGTGCTTCTATAATGTCTCCTGTATATCGGGCAGGCAAGCAGTTTAGAGGTGAGTTAGGGTACTCTTGTGGTCCAGTTTTGTTTAGCAAAGGGAGGTGGCAAGATCTAGTTGTTACTTAATAGTGGCATGAGTTCTAGGAGTTTCTGCGGTTTGTTGCTGTGAAGGAGAGGGACTCTGGAAGGGCATGTACCACGTACCAGTCCTCCTCTGTCATTGAGGCATGGCTCAGGTGGGGCGTGCAGCAGGTGGCTGTGGCTGCTGGATGCCCTGAGGCCTGTGAGATCTGCTCGAGTCCTCAGCTCCACTGGGCTGACCCCTTGGGCTCTCCCTGCAGTGTCTGAGAGGTCATCAAGGTTTTAGGATGAATAACAAGAATAAGGTATATAAACAAAAGAGTATGATGGTATTTTAGTGCTGCTAAATCTGAAAAGACCTGACTACCACTATTCATCTGCAGCCCCAAATAGGTTTAAAGCTCTTGTTTCACATTTTTCTGATGAGAATTTTGTGTGCTAAATACAGATGAGCATGCATGCATATACACAATCTATAAATCTATCAATGGTTATCCTCGGTTCTCTCTTTTTTTCTTTTGCTGTCAGATGGGTGTGCACATACATTAGCTATCTGCACATGCGCATTTACCTGATTCTGTCGGTAGCATCTTGTTTCTGAAGGTCAGCACATTCACATATCCATTTGACGGTGTCACAATGCTGAGGTTTGTTTAAGGGTGCTAGTGAACAACCTAAATGCAAAAGATTCTTACCCTTTGCGTTCCAAGGGGTGTTGCAATAATTGAAATTATTCTTTACTAAGCACTTAGAAGTTGATAACAAAAGCTGTAATTTTGCTAGATTTGCCAGATTCTTTTATGCTAATATCAAGGAGGTTTACACTGCCAGTTTATAACGACTGACCCAAACTACTGTAATATTGAGCAGCAGTTCAGTTACTTCTATATCCTGCAGACAGGCAGCCTCATTTGGTGAGACTTGGAATCTAGCATGCAGATTATCGGGCCAAACTTCCTATTTTCATCAGACAGACCCTCATTTTGTATAGGAGGGATTAACACAGTTAAATTGTATTTTGAAATGGTTGTTTCAGCCCCCTATCTGATTAGGGCTGCTTTGCTGATTTAGGGGATTTTATTTTGTCTCCAAGCCTTATTCTCACCCATCTGAAAGTGTATTTGCTTTAAGTCTTGTGGCTGGCTACGTAATAGCAGTAATAGGGATTGTATTACACTTCCCAATCTGTCCATACGGAGGACTGGGCAAGAGCATAACAAACCAGTATTGCTTCAACTCCCTGTCTCCAAGGTAAGGCTAATCAGCTTTTGTTGAAAACAGCCATCTGGGATTGCTTTAAATCTCTTACTTGTTTTTTAACTTCTTGGTGCCAGATGCTTCAGCACATGTAGTGCCAGGAAAAGACTTGTGCTCCCTGGATTAGTAGTGTCACTTCTCCACAAAGACATTTCAATGTTGTTTTGTCCCGATCTAGTAATGACTCTGAAGTGGTAGCTGGGACTCCAAACATCATGCTTTTTCATCTCTAGGTGGGAGTTCAATTTACCTTGTGTTTCCAGCTTCTTTCACATGTTGTGACAGTTGTTCACATTTCATTATTAAAGAACTTTAACTATCTTTTCTGGTTCAAATCCTGTGCCTTAATTGCTTCTTAGTTTAGCTGCCATCCTTCTGGCTGAAAAGAAACAAGATAGGATTTCACCCAGGCCCTGTCAATGTTGTTTTATAATCTTTTCAAATATCTAGCCATGTACACTTCACAGCTTTGGATATAAGTAAAAATTTTTGGCGAGGGGCAATGGAAAACATAGTCCTTGTGGATCTCCACACTGCACAGACTGACTAAAAAGCCTCTGGGGATTTCTTACTCCTGATTTACAGCTGAAGAAAATGAGGAGATTGTTTAGTTGGTGGCGGTACTTCCACTCTGATTGTGAACACAGATTGGATTTGGGAAGTGGGAGATTCTAAGCTTTGTGCTCCTTTTCACTAGTGCCACAGTTGAAATAGGTAGATTAAGCCTCTTAGCTAATTAGAGTTGGTTTAAGACTTTTTGGTTTGTATTCTGTATCTGTTATGCTCAGAGATGTGAGACATAATCACAAAATGTGTAGATTACATTCAAGAGTTTTGTTAGACTGTGTTTCTGCAACTATGGATGGTGCATTGCAAAGTGCATGTTTTCTTCAGCACGATGCACTGAAGATTGCAGCACTGGGTTAAAGCTTGATTTCTGTTCTCAAATGTATAGCAGCCTACTATGTAACTGCGGGCAAATCCGTTCCTTGCTCAGTGCCTGATTTGTTCTATCAGTAAAATGTGAAGAATGACAGTTAGCACCTATGCTGTGTATTCTGAGACCTGTCAGAGACTTGGAGAAATTGCAGAAGATGAGGAGGTTGTTAGCAGAGATTTAAAATGGAAATGTACTGAAAAAACAATACAATTAGCAAATATTGACAAAAGTTAAAGTTAGCATATGTGCACACAGGTGAAATACATGTAACATGAGTATATAAACAAATGAGTTGTTTTCTCAATTTCAAGCAGTTTTAAAGCTTTAGCACTTTATGCTAACAGTATTCACTTGACTCCGTTTGAAAGTGAAGTAATAGATTTGAGTCTTCACCTGTTTAAGACCTCCTTGGAATCTGAAGAATTTGGAAAACTCATTTGTAATGTTTTAATGTGACTGCAGCAGGTTCTCATGGTGAATTTTGGTTTCTACAGAAGCAGAGAGGGATCGGTTTGGACAGATGAGCATTCACCCAGCGTGATACAGAACAGAGCTATTGTGCCTATCTTCCGAGTCATTGCCTGGCCCTTGATCCCTAAGATTCATACATAGTAGCTTGGATCACAGACCCGCACAGCATTTTGTTCTTTCTCTATTAATTTCATTTATTGTTACTTACTTTTTATGCAGTGGTAGCATGCACAAACCAAGCAGACTTGGACCGTGTTGTGATAGATATTGTACAATATAGTAAATAGCAGCATCTACCTCCAAGAATTTTTACCTTAAAGCTCCCCCCAGGATCCTGCAAACATGCTGCATTTATGTAAATATCCCTAATACCAGGCAGAAACTTATACATGTCCTTTGCTGCTCTAATTACTGTATAATTTACTACACAAATGTATACTTCTACTCAATTAGAACTTTACTATATGATTATGTGTTTTTAGTCTTCTTTAGAGCAAAACAAAAAGATTAGATTAGTCTAAACCAGTTCCAGCAAAAGCTTGAGAGGGAATGCAGGATTGGAAGAGACCTCTATACATACAATACAATAAGAAGTTTGAATGGCAGGTATCTTCAAAGAGAAGGGCTGACCACTTAACTGATCTTCATGCCTTATTGTAATTTTATAACTTCAAACACATGAAAAGTTCCTCTCAGCCGTTACACAAAATAAAAAAAAAAGTATGTAACTTTTTCTCATGTAATATTACTGCTTTAAAATAACTTTTCCTCAAGTTTACTCTTGATAATAATTTTTTTTTGTGAAGATGTTTATGATGACAGTCACAAAAGAATCATGATTGCTGGAATTCATTATGAAGCATGAAATAGTGGTTACTATAGGTGACAGCTTTGTCTTAAAGCAGGCAAATTACAGGTTTCTCTCCTAGGAGATAGGTAAAGACAGAATACCTGAAGGAACCAAAAGGAAGATAAATTCAGTTAGTCTTGTGACTGTTAGAGAGCTATAACTATAAAAATATGTCCACAAAACAAGTGGTTCCAAGTCAATGAATTTATCTGCTGAGTGCATGTGATTGCAGCTCTCTTCACTACTTCACTCATAGATATGTTCTTGGACTTCTGCTAAAAAAAAGTCTGAAATGTAATGATGGTAAAACAGAAAGGTCTTTATTTGAGGGTAGATCATTTTGTGTTGTTTACTCCACATTAATATTTAATGTTGGTCTAGAAGTGACTTGTACTGGGTAAAGGTCAATATTACACAACTGAATCTCATGTATATACTCAGATTAGGTTATATATTCTCCAGTGCAGTTCATCATGGTGTGATCACTGTTGTTATCTTGAGAAGAGGAGAAAAAACACTTAGTACTGTAACTCTAGCTGTTTGGGTTTTCATATGTGGTGCATAAATTTCACATTTTTTATAAATGTGTTGTACTCACAAGTATCACATAGATTTATGGGAACATCTCCAGACTCATTCTTTAGTATGTGTGCCTTAAGAAGTATTACACGAATGCAAGTTTCAGTTAATTTGAAGAAGTCTCTTTAGGGGCACAAATGGATATGGAAGTGTAGCAGAGACAGTGTGTGTGTTAGTTTTGGGGTGTGATAATTTTTTTTTTGTAGAAAATTACTGTGCTACTACTCATCTAAGTGTGTACATGATAACTTCAGGGGGAAGGAAAGAGTATTTGGAGTAAAGGAGGAAATTGTATATATTTTGAGGGTTTAAAAACAACTTTAAAAGTAGACTGTGTATTATTTTAAATAATTTGAAAAAGAGTGGGGTTTTGCTGACACATTTTATTGTTTAACACTAACACTTAAAGAATTCTGTGCTTTGTGTGCAGGTATATGTCTCGAGTCCATGGTATGCATCCAAAAGAAACCACACGTCAGCTGAGTTTAGCAGTCAAGGATGGTCTTATTGTTGAAACCCTGACGGTGGGGTGTAAAGGGTCAAAAGCTGGTATTGAACAAGAAGGATATTGGTTGCCAGGAGATGAGATTGTGAGTATAAAGTCTTTGAGAAAATAAATCACAATTTCTGGTATCTTAGCATGAAACTTTTTTTCATTTCTATTTAAAGTTATTTATAGATGCTGTGTTGGTGCTTGTGAACAAGGAAGTAATGCACTTTTAAACTTTTTTAACCTTTTCTATTCCATAGAAATTATCTTCTTGAATTCTCAGTTTTCTGCTATGAAACACTGGCAAAGTCCTTTGTTCAGTCATCCCTCACTTTTATATACTATTCCCGTCTACAGCTGTACAGGAAGACGATAAATGTTATTGGTATTACTTGAAATCCTCTGATGTCATCAAATCCCAAAGATGGTATCTTTAAAAAAAAAGACAACTATATTTTATTAATGTTGCTTTAATCTCAGTCTGAGGAAGGAAGAACTCCTCCCTTTCAAAAGTGCAACAAGCAGTTATACATCTACATATTAACACACATTAAAAGATGTGTTTTGCAGATATTTGTGAACACCAGGGCATTTAGTTAGGAAAGATTTTCTTAGAAAATTAGTTACAGGCATCCAGGCATTGTTCCACTGGATGTGGAAAATAAAAATGTACATGGAGTTAAACAGGTTGAAAGTTATGTGAAGGAAAAAGAAGCATATTTGCTCCATCCCTCCATAGGTGAGATGGAATGCACTCACCAAGTTAACTGAGAATAGTCCCATAGACAGGAGAAAGCTTGCACAATTGCTTTACCGTGTTCAGAAGCACAGTTTCTGTGTTTACAAGACCCACATTTTTGTAATTAAAGAGTTTGGCAAAGCTTTAAAATAGTTGAACTAGGAACTGTTGCTTTGGAATATAAATTGCATTAAATACTGGTAAAAAGGACAGCATTATCTGACATAGTATTTTAAATTTTCAGGAAAAACAGGAAAATTCTATAGGAAAATAAATTCTAAAAACCACCAAAATAGTCATAGCATTATTGCAGACATCAGTAAGATCCTGAAAGTGAAACAACAGATTCTTTCCTGGTTTAAAGTGAGAGAAATAGAAAATGGAAACAAAAGGATCCATAACAGAAAATATTATGGTTAAAATTATCCCAATTATACTAATTTAAAGTATTGAAATATGTATTTAATGTACATTATGTCCCTGTTAAGATTCTCATTCTAATTTAGTTAGAAGCCCTCAAGGGAGCCTTTAAAGGATGTGTAGCTTTGTTTTTACTATTCTCCCTGGGAGTAAACATTTCAAAAATCCAGATTAGCTCTTTCAGGTATTTCTGATGTAAGTTTTATCTGTTTAGAGGTTATGTTGGCTGTGTAGACTCAAAATGACATAAAGTCTGAGATCTGTAGTTATCTCAAGTATTCAGTATGTTTGTTTCCTCTATTGGTAAGAGAAGAAAAAAAAAGAATCAAAATGCCTCACAATAGCCATTTCATAAACAGTCATTAAAAAAATGTTCCTGCTACTTACTAGCAACATTTGTCTAACAAACTTGTAAGATGACTAGCATGTAAAATGTCCAGTGAGTCATTAGAATGACCTAATTATTTTATCTCAAAATGAAGAGAGTTGTCTTTGACTTGACTGAAGATGCTCCTTAAGTCACGTTATGAATAGCCCTGTGGTTATAAGTATTGACTGTATTTTCAGCATGACTGCTAATCACTGATGCATTGTGCTGTGTCCATATGTCTGATGACCATCTTGGTTGTTCTGAACACCAGAGCACACTTGACATAACAGTTCCACACAAAAATAGGAATCAGCTTCTGATCCAGGCTATGTTTCAACAGTACCCAACCTCCAACTTCTTGATCTTAATGCTGAATCAAAATGCTGCAGACAGATGAAGCAAAGCGCATTGGCTTGGTATAATGTCATTTTCTCTGTTCTTTTATTAAAAAAAAAAAATAATGAGTCACAAAGTGTTATTGTCATTACTCAACATTGGATCAAGTATTTTCCATTCTCCAACAATTGGTGCAAACCCATGAAGTTTGGTATGTTCCCTACATTGGACACACTGGATCACTTTACAGATGCTTTGTCTGCTCTTGATCAAGATGCAGTTTGTAGCTCTTTGTAATTCAGTACTGTTCAGATCTGGTACTAATGGCTGTTGAACCATGAGCTCAAGTTACACTCAGTGAGGACAAACGTACGGAAGTCTTTTCAGAAATCCTCTTGTAGGAGATAGAACCCTATGAAATAGGGCTATTAATGTTGGAACAGGGATTTAAGGCTCATCAGACTTTAGCACTTAGAGACAGCCCCTTGACCCAAATTGCAACCTAGGTTTGACTGGTACTACAGGAACTTGGAAAGCTCATAATGTGAAAGAGACTTGAGAGCTGATCCACCATCTATCGACATCAGTACAAGAATTCCCTTGGATTTTAGCTTGTTTTCTGGTACACAGTGGAAGACAGTAAGGACCAGCTGTTTCAAGGAGTTAGCAAAGGGACACATTCCTGTTGTCCTTCCTCCCTTTTTTTCTTTGAGTATTTGCTTGATTTTTTTTTTTACATTTTTGAAGTTTTGCATCTAAATCTTATCATTTTAAATCCATATTCAAGTAAAAAAATTACTGGCCCGGGCTGCAGAATTGCTGAGCACCTGTATCTCTTATATGTAAGTGCCTGACTAGAGGCTTTAAAGTAGTGGTTTTAATGATAACTGCGGACTGATTGCTAAATGGTAACAATAATTAAATGTATACAGATTATGAAAACACAGCTCCATTTGGAAAAGATTCATTAGATAATCTGTAGTGCTTACTTAAGTGTTTCCAAACATTTGCCCTATCCAGTATGTTGACATCATGATAGATCTATGCAGTAAGGAGACAATCTCCAATAGGCTTATTCTTAGCCTTCAGAGGAATGTGTTAAAAAAATTATGCTACTTTGCTGTCACATTCTATCAGTATGTTGAAGCTGTGGTAAAAAAATGAAGCAAAATCTCATATATTTAGAGATATAGAGAAGCTGAGGTGCAAAGACAAACAGTTGAGGGCATCAGGAGACCCTTCCAAATTGGACAACTCATGAAAATGAATATTCTGATAAACTGGGGAAAATAATGATCAGATTTAAAAGAGTATAAAATTGTTCTCTTTTTCTCTCAGATATATGTGGGAGAAATATTTTTATATGAGTTACTAAATTTAAAATACAGAGTCACTTACCAAATGTACTGTATTCCAACGGATGTTTAAGTGCTGGTACCTATAGAAGGACTTTGCTGCAAATACTACCCTCGGGGCTTGTGCAGGTATTTATTTTGTTTGCTCATTTGCCATCTATACAGCTGTTTTGCACATTTTCAGAATGTGTTCTCATCTTACAGGCTTTCTCATCTTGCAGATGATTAATGCATTTGACACAAAATAAATTGTTATCCAGGATTTTAGTTAGGAATTTTGCATTTTCACTGTGTGTTGAAGCTATTATTATGCAATTCAACAAATTTCCTGCAGCTTCTTTTCCTGCAAGAGAAATGCCAGTCCTGAAATCTGGTAATGGAAGTTTACATTTTCTTTCTAAAAGCTTTATTTCTGTTTCTCACAGAACTTGTGGGTATTTGGAATTGTTATTTATTATCAACGTAAAAGAAATTATCTCCTTGCTCTTTGGGTTTAGAAAAAAAATTGCAAATCAATGTTGTTAACTATGTTTCCAGTGCATCTGATAAAATAGAAGTGAAATGTAGGTCCTGAAGAACAGAATAATGAATCTCCTTATGTGTTCATTTCTGTTTTCAGTTATGCTATGTTTTTTATGTACTTTTATCTCTGTATAATAGTGCTCAGTCTAATCCCAGTGAAAGAAATCAAATTAAAGCACCAATGTCATGTAGCTTTACAGGGGGTTAGATACAGTTCTTAGAGTTAGTTTATCTTACTCGTTTCCAAATTTTGTGATTTTTCTACAGACGGTGCGCACAGACCTATTTTGAGCATTTAATGTGCTAATTCTTCTCATGATTAATGTAATAAAAATGCACTGACCCAGAGAGAAGCATTATGAATGTATAATTGCAATTTACATGTGTTCATAAAGCCAAACAATATTGTGCTCTTCTAAAATGGAGATGTGTTAGTAACATGGGTTTGTTTTTTGCATCTGAATGCAAAATATCTCATCACACTGCTGTGGTTTAAAGTTGGCTCATAGTGGCCAAATTCTCTAATGTGATGTGAAGGGGAAGGCTTCACACTTAGTTAGGGCACTTGGAGCTATTTCTGCACTCACAGAATACATACATGGTGATTATGTTCTCAAGAAGTTACTCTTTTACAGAGTTCTATCTTATTATCATTTGCTTGGTGGCTTACAGAAAGAGCTAGCAACTCTTCTAGCTAGTTAAGTCTGACTTTGGGGTTTAGTTACAGTCCTTTTCCTATGCATTTGTTCCTCTCCAGATCTCAATTATTGCCTCTCCAGTTCTGCCCTATAAAGACTTTTTAGTTCAGTGGAGAGGATGCTGTTTGGAGGGGTAGTTTCCTTGCTTGCCTGTTTTCAGAAAACATTAGAAGTAGAATGTGCTTTTCCTCAACACACCCATGTATTCCTATCTTGCTGATGCATTACTGGGGATTTTCTGGTATTTTATATCTAGAAAGCACTGGTGCTTGCTCAAAGTGACTCCAGATATTCTCAAGTCTCGAGGCTGCTTAAATAATCCATCTCTTCACTCTGTCTGCTTTCCCATCATTTTACCCTTTGTTGTAACCCGCTGCCAGCACTGTGAGTTTCAAAGGTGACTTTGTTAACCCTAGTGACCTTAGGCACACACTCACTGGTTATTGTGATTTGATGTATTGCAGGTTCAATTTTGCTAGGATCAATCTATCAGAAAGGAGTATTTTTGCTGTTACATTTGTGTTAATCTAAATTGCTTTAGACTAAGCAAAGGCAGAGTTCCTTGCTTGCCATGCTTAATTGCTTTTGTAATTATATAGATTTTTCCATACTAGGTTAGTATTGGTAGCCAGACGCTGTTTTTTGAACTATGTCATCTTGAGTGTCCATAAGTATGAAGATAATTGTAAAAAGCTTAAGAACGGTCACTGTGAGGGTTTGAATCTTTTCTGTCTATAAAATACACTTTAAATTAAAGAAAAAAAAACAAAAAAAACAAAACCAAAGCTGAAACCAAAACAAGCCTGCATAGCTACCAGTTACTGCTAGTAAGCTAGGGGCTTGTACCTAACTGGGATGAGGAATGGTTTTAACGTGCATCCTGCTCATTTCGGTTAGGAGCAGAAGGATAATATGAAACAGCAATAGTGACAGCCAATGCCTGCACCATGAAAGCTCTTACGACGAGAGAGCAAACAAGGAAGAACATGTCACACCAAATGAAGAAAAATTTCCTTCAGTGTTAAAAAAATTCTCAATTTGTTTTATCCATCCATACTGTCTTTAATCTGAGGTCCTGTGTGAATTCAGTGATCCAAAGCCAAATATAGCCCAAACCGTGATAGTTGCTATTGCTCACATATTGTAGCAAATTGAGGATTTTCCAGGCTGGAATGCTCCTGGTAAATTCCTAATTATTGTGGAAATACTAGTGTACTTCCAAATCTTTAGATTTGGTAATTCACTGGTGCAAAGTTCCTGAATGATCCTGTGGGAGAGAAAAGTTCAGACTGGCTTCCATCTCTTATTCCACACCTCAGAGAGAGTATGAGGAGGCTTTGAGGGTCAAGCCACGTAAAAATCTGATCACATAAGAATACTCAAGGGAAATGAGCTTCTGGAACTCTGATAATCTTTCTTTTCTGTCTATCTTTCCATGCTCTAAGGTCTCATAATTCAGACCTTATTTTGCCAAGATACTACCACAATATCAATCCACTGTGTGCTAAAAACAATTATTTTTCTTACAAATTATTAACACAAAGTACACTAATGTAAAATTCTGTTTATTAATGAACCAAAAATTAGTGTCCACTGGTGTAATATCCTGCTGTGCATTTGTGAAAGTTCAGAAAAGCAAATATTTTCAAATTCACCAAAGCATAGACAATTTTGTACTTGAAAAGCAAATATGAATTCTCAACTCCCACCTTGTGGACGATAAATTCTTGATATATTAAAGCCAAGACCATCCTTTGTCTTTGAATTCAGGCTGTTAGCATGCAGCTCATGAGAATGGCCTCACTGCTGTTCCAGAGGCTCTTCCTGTCTTCGGATGGGTTAAGAATCATGAACAATTCTCTGCATTCCTTTTCCAATCTTGTTTTTCTCTTTGTATCTACTCAGGCGTATTTCTTCCTTCTCCTCTGCTCATCCTTATTTTTCACCCCCTAAAAAAGGAACTCACAGTGTTTGGAGGACCTACATATTACCAAAGACACTAATAGAGTCCATCTTACTGCATGCCTAAGAGATGATACTTCTTTTAAACTGGTAAAACAACCTCATCAGCATCTTCTCTTGCCTCTCCCAGCTTTGCCAACTTGGCTTTTAAAAATTCAGTCAATGTAATGCTGTGTTCTTCTTTGAGGCTTTCACTCACTGTTCTGGAGTTGAGATGCTGATGATGTTGCTCACAGATTTCACGAAATGGTTTTTCTGATTGAAAGGGTGTTTTGAAGAATGATAATTTACTTCAGGGTAAATTATCTAGCTAGTCAAACTAGTCTGTATAAAGCTCCCATCATGGGACTTAAATTATGCTAAAGGACTAGCTGACATACCTCGGTCCATCTTGAGTTTGTTCTGAAAATATGCATCTTGTTTATTTCCACCTCTTTTGTGCCAACCCTGACCTAACGGTGTTGTTTTCATTAACTTTGTGGGTTCAGAATGCTCTGCATCTCTGGCAACTGTTTTGAATCTTTTATTATGATGTCACACTGGTCGCTGAATGAAACTTCACTGAAGCTGATGGACTTAGTCATACTTCATTCACGATAAATGCAGCCCTTGTGCCTTTATATCTCTGGCTGCTGAAACAGTACCAGTCACAGGGGACATGGACAAGAAGTTGGAGATTTAAGTGAGTAGGAGGTTCTGCTGCTGGTTCAGGTAAAATATTTCTGTGTGTGCAGAAGCATCAACCTACAAAAACACTACAAAATTTCATGGAGAAAATAAAGCCAGAAAAGCAATGTAAACATATTCTAAGAAAGAAAAGGAGAGGGATACCGCTTTGTGCTCGGTTCTTCTTGGAAGGAAACTTGGAACCACAAGTACAAAGATTATTTGTTTCTGGTCTGGATTCCTCCTTTTTCTAGGGGAACAAAACCTTCACATACATAATGCAGAAATAAAAAGCATTGCACCTAATAAATACTTCATCACTGATTTGTCTCCCTAATGAAAATATCCTGCAAACTTCCTCTTGGCTCAACGTATGTAAAAAATGGTGATGTTAATAGAAGAAGAGAATCCAGTTTCTGAGGAGATAAGTTATAAGTTTCTATTAACCTTGAACTCACTTGGAACGTGGAGAAAGAAAAAAAAAAAAATTTCGTTTGAAACTGTTTTCTATTTCTCATATCCTGGAGGAGAACATTTGTCTCACCTCAAATAATGTGAACTACTACTGCTACCTAAACATGATCTTCTTGGGAGGGAAACTGAGATTTATTCATTACTTCAGGAATACAGCTCATAGGTGGAGAAGATAAGCGTGACAAGGATCATGCTACTACACTTCTTGAAAAAACTTCACTTCTGTAGCTCTGGGAGCTAGAAACTGGCTCTATACTTTGGAGCCTATCACCCTGAATTGTTCAGGTCATAACTACAAGGTAGGAGAGGGAATTAAAATCTACCTGTCTTGGCAGCAATCGAGAAGACTTTGGCGATTTCTGCCGGAAACAGAAGACTTCTAAGACAAACTGGCAATAAATTAATTACACAAACTTAGGCTTACAGACTGAACTCAATGAGAGAAAGCCAAAAGTGCTGTGAGAGGCTGTGAAATTCACTGCAGAACCTGAGTCTTCTTGCATCAGTGCATCAGAAGAGGAAGCAGTTATCAGTAAAGAAAATGGAAATGGATTATCATGAGCCTATAAATATGTCCGTGTTTAATATGCGCTATGGAGAAGATTTTTGTCTGTCTCGTGACTCATGGTTTTGCGTTGGTTCTTTTTAGAATAAAATGGATTTCTAAAATGAGATCAATTAAAAATCGTGTAAAAAACCTAAAGCAAACAGTTAATTGCTGAGATTATGGAAATCTTGGCCATAATAAATAAATAATGTACTTGAAATTGAGCGAGATGCATAGATAGTTGTGAGGACATACGAACTCATAATTGCTTTGGATTTCTTTGTGATAAAATGTGAGTAATTAATACCTACAAAGTATCCTAGAGAGTTGGTTTATGGGAATCCATTTTAAAGATGAAGCCCTGGTCATCAAAGGAAAGTATCTATACAGGCAACTGATTTGCAATGGACAGATTATCCTGTCTGTAAAAGCACACATCATTGTAACTACCTGCTGTGGTTGCTTTCTAGAAAAGGAAGAAGATGAAGTGAAACAATTTTCATAAAGGGATTCTAGCTGCTGAAGTCTTTTTGGCTTTGAAGGAGAGATGGATGCTTGTTTATTTGCTGAGCACTTTCGATGAGCAAAAGCAGTAGGAAAAAAATAGATGCAAACCAGGAGGCAATGTGTCTAGTAAATACATATATATCAGAAAGCTACAGGGGAGAAAATGAGCTTATTTTGATGCTGAATTTAATGCATTACTCTAACATTAAATGTAAAACATGGGATGATCTGAGAAACTTTGTCATAAAGCAATCGTCCTGATCAAGTATGGATCCTGTACAGCAATGATAAAAGGAAAATGCTTTATTAAACAGCTAGCTCACCATTTACCTGCCGCAAAGATGGAGTAAGTCCTCTGAGCCACCCAGGAATTAATAATGCCTTCCTCAGTTCAGAGCCTAACCTATCATTCTGATGAAAAGATAAAAGCAGATTCAGTGGGCTACTGAAAGCAAGTTTACAGAAGGATTCGGGCTCGCTAAGAAATAGATGGAGCCAGGGCTGTTGTGACATGAAGAGAAAGCTGACCCAGAGGGCAGGAGGAGCACTGCCCTCACAGCAGGCTGGGACCGCTGGTGAAAAACATACACAGTGTCCCCACTGTGTTTGAAAAAATCCTGGCAATGGTGTTCCATGAAACATTATGTCTGTTCAACCCAGGTAGTATTTGATGCATGCTAGTGTCTGAGTGAAAACCAATACATCTACCAGAGATCCATGATAAGCTGAAGATTTCTTACTAGCCACTGTACCCAATGAGATACAGCCTGTTTTAAAAAAAAGGCCAGCATGCATGTACAAGGTGCACATTCTAGTCTTCCTCTGAAAAAAAAAGGAGTAAGGCTGCAGTCTGTCCAGGTCTGCAGATAAACAGCCAAATTTTGTAAAACTCTTCTTGTTACAAAGCAGTTACTTGGAAGTTCAACAGTATTGCAAAAGAGGTGGGTAAATGGGCAAGGGGAGAAATTTCAAAGCTGAGCACAGTTGAATATTTCCACAGTTCTTAAGGGCTCTTAGAGCTGCTCTTATCTGAACCTGTTTCAGACTGCCTTTTGTATTGGTGTACAGATTCTGATGCTTACACTTTGAGAGAGTATTGGTGAACAGGCAGTTTAAACATGCAGTAGCTATTTACAGCAGATGTATAAGTAAGAAGCATTTCCTTCAGGTTTTGTACTGGAGGACAGGAGTGCACATAGGTAGCATGTCCCCACAGTGGTTCATTGTATATGTGAGTCATAAAAGACTGCAAAATGCACTGCAAAGTTTTAACAATTATCTTTGGTAAGACTCGTGTCCAATCAAGAAAGCTTTGATGGGAACAGATGCTGCCTGAAAAAGACAGAAAGGAACTGATTGATTAAGGATGGAGGATGTGTTTAGAAAGAAATAGATCCTGCTTTGTTTTAATGTGAATGAGTGCATAGGTTCCTGTGGTATTCTCTGAGACCTGTAAGGAGAGGACTTGGATACCAGAAAAGAGTGATGGTACGGTAGATGCTAGAATGCAGTACCACCACTTGTTATTATAGGAAAGACTTTTCATTGACAGCAGGAAGTTTGAAATATGAAAGATTAAGTAGAGAAGATAGGAATTACTTCCCAACAGCAGGTAATGATGGATGCAGGTTGCAAAACCTAAAGAAAAATGAAAGATGTCAAAAAAGTAATGTGTCATTCTTGTGGGAGGCATTTCCTTCAATATATCTGTCTATTACATACAGACTGGTAGTCAGCTTTGTAGGGTTCCAGTGCTTTCCAGTGAAAAGTTACTGAAAGCAAACAAAGAAACCTTAACAGCATAATCCAAGATTTTAAAAGCTTTGCTCTAAACTGAAGGTGGGAAAATTGAAAGAACTCTGATGTTAAAGCTGATGGAGGTGGGGAGAAGAGGTGTTCCTCATGACTGTTCCCATGTCTTAAAATACTAGAATCCAGAACATTTGCCTTAGAAATGATATCTTCAGATTGGACATGGCCTATCTCATTAGATGTCAAAGAAATGAGATTCTGAGAAATGGTAGGAACTCATTCTTTGATCTTGAAATAGATGTGGCATGATAATACTACTATTTTTAAGTGGATTGTATTTTGTAAATGATTTCTTTCTGCTGGCATGGACTTTGTTGCCATTTGGATTCCACCACTGAGACAGACCAAAAGTGTTGTCACCATACAAAGTGAGTGAAATCTACTTTGTATCTGCTAATAACTCTTCCTTCAGACTACATGTGAAAACCTGTTTTAAGTTCTTTATAGACAGCTGGAGCTCTAGGGAGTCTTAAAGCATAGATGATACAGGGCTGACCATGAGTTTGTGGACAGGTGGGTCCGAATGAAAACCCAGTGATGTGGAAGGAGCTGTGTGTGCATGAGTGTGGGTGAGAGATAGAAACACCACAGCATTGCATATGTAAGCAGCATAGAAATTCTGGAGAAGCACTTGAAACAGAATACCTGGAAAACAAAAAAAAAGTCCAAAGACTGCTATGGGACAAGTGCCACGCAGGAAATGCTGGGAATCATGAGCTCCTTGGAAAATGCTTTCCTTCATTTGTGTCATACTGAATTTAGGACAACAGAACTGTATGTATACTATTCATAAATAAACACAATTGCGCCAAAGAGATAACTGACTTATAATTGTTTTTCCCATCTATGTGACCCTTTTTTTTTTTTTAGCTTACTGGTTGGGTGCAATGGATATCCATAATTTGGATCGTTTGGCAAATCTAGTTCAACAGTGAAAATCGCAAATCCCCATGAAGGGGAGTTTCATGAATAGAGTTTTGCCTTTTTTTTCCCCCCTCCCTTTTCCTCTCTCCACCTGATAGTACAGTGACTTAATACCGAGTATCTGGGCTACCATTAAGGGACTTGGAGAAAACAGATTAACAGGTAAGAAATGAGCTATGTTAATGGAATATGCATTATAAAAAGGCAAAGTGGTCCTTGTAGACAGAGTGTAAGAAAGCAGGTTATATTGTTTTCATGTGCTATGCCTACATATAATTTATAGGAAAATAAAAATTTTACTAATTGCTTTTACATCTTTCTTTTTTTCTTCTTTTTTTTGGGCAATAATTATGGGCTTGCTAAGGTATGGAAGTGACCTAATAGTTACAATTGTGACCTCTAAGTTATCGTTAATTTTACTGTCAGTGTGTGCTGCACATATCCTACTTAATGGTATGCTAATTGTACAGCAGGATGTCACGTTCTCCAACATACAGATTCCCTATTTCAATTACAGCTAAGTAAATCTCCATTACTAATGAGTAAGCATTTCTTTTCCACGTACATTTGCATTATAATGGACATGTTCTTTATGCACTAAAATTATTCTTTCCTTGACAACAACTATATATTTTATTCTACGGTAAAGGCTATGACATGATGATTCATTCCTTTCTGTTGGGTTTATCTGTATTTAAATTGTCAAATGTTCTGGATAGCCTGACATTTTCTGTCCCGTGTTATTTTTCTGTACTTCCAGAATAAATTTATGTATTTGCTTTAAGAAAACCTACTTAAGACAAATCAGAAAAAAAAGTAAGCTTATATATTGGTCATAAATTAAGCTGTATTTTAGAAATTGTTGCATTGTTTCATTCATGTTGCTGAGAAGTCTCAACTATTTATGTCAGTGCAAAGTGAGCTTTATGATATAATGTTTGACTGATTTGAATATAAAGAGCAAGTGACCACAAGCGACCCGTATCACTGCAAGATCCCACTCTGCTTAACAGAGCATAGCGCTTTGGCTATTAACTACAATCCCCCGAACAGACATTTGCTGCCTTGCTGATGCATATACCTACAAATGCAATGGGCAGCTGAGTAAAATGAAGGGGGAGGCCTCCTGTTACATCTGAGCTATGCAGCTTGGCTGCCAAATCCGCTCCCTCTTGGGGGTTGTGGCCAGTCACTGGGTGCCGCTGAACTGCTGAACTTGGGCAGCCCAGTGCTGCCGGCGGAGGGTTCCCTTCGTCTGCCAGCACGGTCACCCAAGAGGCTTTCCCAGCCCTGCGTCAGGAAACGAGGGTAATGGCAAATTGAGTCCCTGTGGCAGAGATCCTTCCTTCATTCTGCATGGCCCGGGAGCATGTATCCCCTTTTATACACAAATAAGGCCTGTGGGTTTTATTGATAAAGTGATAGCTTAATATTTTATAATATGCAGCAAAGAAGGTGTTGCATTGATTTTGGCAGGGCTGCTCCCTATGCAGTAAATGATGTTGCAGGAATCTTTTTTAGATGCCTAAAGAAGGTTTATGTATCAAAGAGAGTGCATTAATTACCAATCATTAATATTCTTGACGATTTCTAAGTTGGCCTGGTGGGGGGTGTGTATATGGGGAAGAAGATGGGTGTTGGGTTTTTTTAATGATAGAAGTATGTGGGATATTTTAAAGAAACAAAATGTGGTGAAAGCATTAGGTAGCATTCCAGAAATGCAGGAGGAAATGTATGCAGCCAGATGTCAGAGTAACAGATTGCTTTCCTGGTCACTGTGCATGAATTCTTTCTAGCCTTGTGTATATCCTGATAATCGGATGGCTTACAGTATAGATACAAAGTTTGTTTTGTTTTTATTTTGAAAGGCCTACGGTATGCAGCCTTTTTCCCAGACAGCAGCAAAAAACAAGGTGAACAATTTTTGCACTATGTGGTTTTGAATTCTGTCATATTTTCTATTGCGTTTCTGTCTTCCATTAGGCTAGCTTAGTTTACTCTATTAACCACCACCATCATCCATATCACTTCCAATTCTGAGTTTAGTCTACATTATGTATGTATGTAGTTTGCTGATTTTTTCTCTCTCCCGGGGGCTGGAAGCGGTTACTCACATGTTACAGCTCAAGCTGTTGGTACAATGGTTGCCCTTTAACCAGTCCTTTGCGGAGCGGCTGCTGGCACCTGCTGGTGGGTTTGGTAAATGCAGACTTCACCCTGTTCGCAGCTGGCGGAGAAGTTTGACCTGTCCTACCCCGGGCACTGACAGTCAGAGTTGGAGCTATTTAAACGAATCTGATCTCCTGCATGAAATAATATGTTGGAAGCACATTCTCCTCCCATTCAAACTTACGTAAACTGAGAGAAGCGATAACATTTCATTGCTGTTGGAGCAAAATTAATGCCTCTGACCTTGCTGTTGAAGTTAATAGTGTAGTTGTTCACAAGGGCTATGTACCTTTTTTATTTTCTTTATTAACTTTTCAAATATATTGCATAAATGAATGTTTTATATATACTTATGCACTAAATATACTGCATTAAACTAAAAATCTTTTCTGTGAAAAACCTGCATGATTATATTTAGAAATAATGATGTTTTCAAAACTTTACAGTGTGAATACTGAAGGAAATTTCTTCTGGTGTTTTATCTAACGTCATGGTTTCTGGCATGAGTGTATGATTTTTCTTGCCAGCAAGTATATTTCCGTATGTTTTGAAATTCCATCTCTCTTTGCCAGCATATTTCCTAACAATGGAATATCTGGGATATACCAATAAGTAAGTAGTATGGATAAAATTTAAGACTCCTGGATCCTCATTCTGTGGTGAAATTCCTCAGTGGCCAGGATTGATTGGGGTCTTCTCAGTTTCATTTTTGTCTGGATAGATCTTTAATCAAAACTGATTCTTTTTCTTGTTTAATTGGCCCTTTACTGCCATCTAATTATTTTTCTTTAAGTTTCATAAAGATAAGTATTACATTTAATATGAAAGAAATATAAAACAATACTTTATTCTGATTTTTCTCTGTGTATAGGCAAATCAGGTACATCGACAATGCAGTATCTTTAGTTGTTTCTAAAATACTGTAAAGAAGGGCTCCCAAAGTGCACTGCCACTGGACTTCATGAAAGGGGAAAGATTTGGTGAAACAAGAATATGTTCTTTATAGGCAATGTGGTGGTATTATTATGCCATTCTGAGATACCCAGAATTGGCAAGTAAAATTAAATTAGGAAAAATTACAGAAGAGTCGAGTTACACTGTTAATCTGAACATCAAAGAAGGGCAAAGTTCAGAGTTCAAAAATCATTTGTTAAAGGCTGTATGGTTCTTCCCCCCCAACTTACTGCCCCTGCAGTCCAACACTTATGGAATGTAAACTTTAGTGTAGGCAATCTGGGTTTAGGCTGTCCCTAAATCTCTTATATTTGTAGGGTATCTGGTCAGATGAATTATGTACACAACACTCTCCAGCGTAAAGGACAGGAAGTGCCACTCCTGTGTAGCACTTCCTGTGCTGCTCCATTTGGGGAGACCTCTCACACAAGGACTTAAATGACCATAGTTCCCAGGCACGGGGAAATGAGAATCAAACAAATGCCAGTTCTGGCAGTTGGTGGGAATTGCTAACTCCACTTCTACAACATGACGTTAAATATAGCTTGATCAGATTTGTATCAAGATAATTTGTTAAAGAATAGAAGTAATTTTTTTCAGAGATCTGCACCCATTGAAAAGTGACATTTGACATGAAAAGGCATTGGGAGTTTTATCTGAGATATGACAGCTATTTTGTCTTCTAAGTTTAGTTAAAAATGTGGCATTTCAGATAACAAACACAAACATTTAATGGTGGCCACTGGCAATTTTGTCTGGTTTTAGTAGTATGGATTCCTAGAGAAAAATTCTGCCTCCAAATTATATGCATGCTGCTCTCATTTACTTCAGCAAAGCTTGTGCACATGTTTCAAAGGTCAGAATTTGGCCGTTGGGGCTGAAATTTCAAGGAAGAATGTATTAAAGACATCTGTGCATCAGCAGAACCATATCCTTTGTCTTCTGTAGAACATTTCAGGAATAAGCCTAGTGCTATTGGGCACTGCAAGTGGAATATTTTCTATTTTTTGAATTGCATTGGGATTGCTTAGCAGAAACATTTCTTGCAGTAATAGGTTCATTATATCATTTATTTCTTGTAACTCAACACTTGGATGCTGAAAAGCTGTCAGTTTTAAGAGAGTAAAGACTGGAAGGGACCGCCCTTCATAAAATTACAGTTGAAAATATACTGTAACAATCAAAACCAGGAGAAATAGAACAAGGAAAGAGGTATGGTCTGTTGAGGTGCACAGACTTTTGTTTGTAGTCTTATACAGAGAGGTCAACAAGTGTTTTACACAAAGGTGGAAAACAAACCCACTTTTCATTGTGGACAGAGCTCATATTTGAAATTGTTACTAATCAGACACTTGAAAAAACTAAAACTTGGCATTCATTTTCTATTGGAGTTAGTGTGTATTAAATTGGTGAAGATCTTTAAGCATGTAGGTTTTCCCCTGTTTTTTAAACATTATACACTTCTTAAAATGTTTATAATGTCTTAATTGCTGCTGGATTTCAAGACATATCAATTTTGTTCTTAGTTCCTGCAGATTTTGACAGAATGTCATACCAAAATATTTTGTATTTTTTGTAGGACTGGGAAACAGAAAATCATGACTGGTATTGTTTTGAATGCCATTTGCCTGGAGAGGTGTTGATATGTGACCTGTGTTTTCGTGTGTATCATTCCAAGTGTTTGTCTGATGAGTTCAGGCTTAGAGACAGCAGTAGTCACTGGCAGTGCCCAGTTTGCAGGGTGAGTACCTATGAGATTTCATGTGCTGATTAGAGGATTGATATTCATTAATAGATTCATTAAGGTGTCCAGATGGTCTGGCCAGGTTAATGGGTAAAGAACTGTATATTGACATGATGGTACATACCTAGAGCATCTATACGGAGATACAAAAATATGGTGCATGTAGCAGATGATCATTTTTTAAGACCCCAGCAAGTTTTACTTATGCTTTTGAACACTCACAGTATACTGTGTGAGGAGTGTGTGTACGTATGTATGCCACGTGTGAATGCAGTATATTGTGGAAATCTTCAACATGAGTAAACAATTGCTGTATAAGATGCTACTGTTTTTACTTAACATCTTTTAAATGAATCATAATGTAACCTTTTTTTGTATTTTGATGACTGCATTCTTAATATTTTATTGGAATCATATTTTATGTTATAAAGCCACAATCATGTTACTGATGAGGCCAGTATCAAAAAATATGGGGTGAAATCCTGCTTCTCATTTACTTCTGTGGATTCTATTGGTGCAGAAAGGCTAATGTGGATTTCACCCATAGCATCCATATTGATACTGCTTTTTGCTTAAAATTGCTACTCTTATGAGTATGGTAGGGAGACAGCAGACAGTATTTTTAAATACTTTCCAAGAATGAGCAGATATGTTGTCGACAAGTCATTAGATGACTAGACATTCTAGTCAGAGTGGTGCTTCCTGATGGTGCTTACCTGGCCTTCAATCAGGCAGTTACTTCTCCTTACTGTTGTCATCTCCGTGTCACCTATCCCAATGGAGCAGATTCCTAGGCTTCCTTAAGTGGAGGGAATAATGCATATAAATGTTTAAGATAAAATTATTTCTATAGAAAGGCATAAAACTACCAGTTGCACTCTGCCTTGGAAAGCTAGAGGGAGAGGAAATTCCCTTGCTAAAAGGTTAGCTCTAGCTGTAGAGCGGCAGACTGACCTTTAGATGATCTGTGCTGCAAGGAATGTAAGGGTTCAGGCACTTCATAGTACGGAGAAACAGTTTTTGGAAACACGTGGATTGTTTTGTTTCAAAACAGCACTTTCTGACTGCTGTTACCTTAGAACCAGTTGTAAAAAAAACTGTTGCCTCAGATTGGGAGCTCTCAGAGTTTAGGGAAATAGCAAGAAAATTGAGCCTGCCTCAAGGAAGTGGAAAGGAATGAAAAAGAAGTAGGGGCAGGGAAGAGACAGTTAAGAGTAAGGACACATACTGTATCTCTCCATATTTAATTACTAGCATTTAATTTAGCTAGTCAATATTTCCTCTGTTAAAAACAAAGCATGACCATATATAGGTGAATTGCTTTCAGATTTTTAAATCTTTTAAATAATTGTTGATTCTCATAATAAGTATTGATAGTTGTTATAAATAGTTAAAATTAGGTAAACTGGATCCAGTCTCCACTGGAGACTAGTTTACCAATAATTTGAAATGACAGCTGGTGACAGCAGGGAATGCAAATGGTTTAAGCCACTTTCTATATGAGGTGGCTTGTAACAAGCTTGAGTGGAGATGCTGAATCATTGCATGACATATGCACAGATACGTAAGGTGATCAGCTTTTAGAACAGTTTGACTTTCATCCTGGAGCCTTGAAATCTTTTATGGCAGTGATATTAAACAAATACTTACCTTGAAAAAGATCCTGTGAAGCTCAGACCATGTCTTTCTGCACATTGGCTTCCCTTTTTGTTACACAAAGACTAAGGAGAGGTTTTGGAGGCTCTTAATTACTTCCTGCCCCAGACATCTTTGGCTTACTCAGTGCCTCAGATGGTGATTAACCTATTTTGTGAATATTGCCATTTTGAATGCCATGGCATCCTTTTTCCCTCTGTGCTGGCAGCTCCTGTTTTCCTTATAACTAATCTGAATCACTTCAAGCACTAATTCTGCAAACGTGGACTAAGGAGACTTGCACAGTCACCATAAACAAAGGAGATTTAGTTTGTCATAGGAGTTAGCATCTTTGTGTCAGGTTTCATTATTCTTCTGCTACTTTCTCCCCAGCTTCCTAGGAAGGAAATGACTGATCCGATTTTATTTTAAAAGAAAAAGAGAGACCTATTAAAAAAACTATGATAATTTGGAGAGCCCTGGCTGATGTCCAGAGGACATGACAGAGCTTAACTATCTTGCATAAGGACAATGAGATTTGCTTTGCATTATCAGCAGTAAATATGTACATTCAAGAAAAGTAATAGCTGGGACAGAGATGTGTATTTTTTCATACTTTATTCTTGTAACTGGACATAGGACTTTTCACCTGGAGATGCCAAAACTCTTTGCATAGGTGAAGTAAAAGTATATTTGAAACCTAATATATTAGGAGAAATAATCTAAGAACACTTCATTCTTATGTGAAGATTGCTTCTGTAATGCTGCCAAGGTCAGCAAACCTTTGGATTATTCATTTCACAATTGCTGGTTGTACTAGTTTGATCAACTTGTGCAGCTTTGTCTTGCACACTTGACTACTCAGAAACATTTTATAAAGGGCATTGCCAAGGATTTGCTCATAACATTAAAATATTGTCCCTCCCATAAGGTTTAGAACAGTCCCTTGCAAACCTTGCTCTGAACTCTGTTTCCCTGCTGGTGGTTTTTCACCACTGCGTTCATAAGCAAGAATGTTCAGTTCCTGGCTTTTCTTTTAACTTGATGGTACCAATGTGAATGCTTTGTACGCTACATAATTCTCAGCAGGAGTCAAGAGTCAAGCAAAGTTCAATTCAAACCACATTGCAATGATTGAAGATTTTCCCTGACTGCTGACTAATCATTGTCTTAAGTGAAATAAATTGACATTATAAGCAAAATTCCTGGCAGACAGGTCGCAAGAGAATGATTCAATATTGAATGAACTTAAAAGATTACATTCCCCGCTATTGGAGTGGTCCATTCAAGACAGGGATAGTCAACTCAGTCTCTGAAGGGTGTAGGAGACTTGTACATCTATTGCTACTCTTTGGTTAGATAAAGGGAGGAAATTAATTTTCTCCAGACATAACTTTAGCACCTAAAGACTACAGAAAGTACTGCAAAAATGCTAGTAGGTTTTCTGGAAGGGCAATAAATATAGACAAAAATCTGAATAGGAGAATATTGATCACATGTTGGGGTAACTATTATATTTCTTTTTTCAAAAATTCAACTTTAAAAATAATTTTATAGAAAGGCACATACAGTTTTTACAAACCAATTTATGGGTTCAGCTGTGACATTTACAAAAGCACCTAATGCTTTGAAGAATCTCTTTTAACTGTATATGGTCTTGAAAGAGGCAGCTCTTATGCTATATTCTGCTGGTGTAGATGCTTCTCTGTGTGCTGCTTAGGGCATACGGTGCACTAGTTGCTCTGAGACCCAGCCCATGTGCCTGCATACCTTTCTTAATGGTACAGGAAACCTGAGGACCTGAGGGCTGGAAGTTTGAGAGGGTGGCAGAGCAGTAAAGCTTTCCATATGTAGCACCAAATTCCTTTGGAAATTTAAGTCCTAAAAAAGTTCAAGGGCTAGTGAGGAAAGCAAGGAGTTTCTAAACAGCAGTGCTGAATGTATGTTACATTCATGTACATAACTCCCCTCTGCAGATAAACCCCTGGAAAACTGCATTGCTTCTGAAAAAGGAACGGGTGCTGTAGAAACATGTATCTGTCATTGAGGAGCCTTCACCTAATCAATCATGGAACTGAAGTGAAGCTCTTTGGTGTGTGTATACACAGGACAGTTGAGAGAGGAAGGGAAAAAAATATTCATTAGTGGCAGATTATAGGGAAACCTTTTTAGTGCAGAAAATGCAATTTAAATGCTTACAGCTAGACAGAATGCTGGCACTAACACCTTGCATTTCTTGGAGTTTCCCTATTTTTTTCTCTTCAAATGAAAGATTGTGCCAACTGCAGCATAGTGACCATTGTCATCCTGGGAGTTTAGAGCTACACGCTAACTCGGGCTGCAGAGGATAGTCACTTCCATCATAAACGGTGCTGTTGCAGGATGGAGCGATTCTTGGCAGTACCTCTAGCTGCTGCTAACCTCGTGTGGTTCGTAAAGTCTTGTACTGAATTCCTGCACTATAAGTGTGTCAGAATTTCTAAATAAGTCATACCTGCACAGTGCAATATATTGCTACCCTCTTTAACAGCCAAGCAGTATTATTAATCTGGAATACTGAAAATGAACAGCAATGTAAATCCAACCTTCAGGTAACAGCTTCTAGGAAGTAGATGTGCTGCAGAGAATAAGGTGTACGTAAGGTATGTCCTGCACCCACAAGCCAAGAGTTAGGTTGCAGCCTTGGCCTTCCACCTACCCAATTCTATTAATCTTCTACATAAGGATTGCTGTTGTGAAGGTTATTACTTCCCTCCTACATGCCCTATGTAAACACGTATGCCTGACCAAGCCTTTCAGTTTACCTTGATTCAAAGCAGAAGGGATGCAGATTTCTTTAAAAAATGGTGTGACTTACGAACCATCCTTCTTGTGGGTTAACCCTGGGAGGCAGCTGAGCACAACACAGCCGCTCTCGCTTCTCCCCAGCTCCCAGTGGGACAGAGGAAAAGAAAAAGAGTCAAAGCAAGGAAACTTTTTGGTGGAGAGAAAATTGTTTAATAAGTGAAGAAATGGGAGGGAAGAGGGAAAGAAAACAAAGCAAAACAAGTGATGCAAAGACAATCACCACCTTCCGCGGGTAGACTGATGCCCAGCCAATTCCCAAACAAAAGATGGCTAACTCCCGTAAACTCCCTCCTCTGTGTTTCTATTGCTGAGCATGGCATTATATGGCATGAAATATCTCTTTGGTTAGTTCAGGTCACCTGCCTGGTTGTGTCTTCACCAGACCTCTATTCACTGTGGGGGCAGAGTGAGAAACAGCAAAGGCCTTGACACTCTGCAAACACTGCTCAGCAGCAGCTAAAACATCGGTGTGTTATCAACACAGTTGTGGTCACAAATCTAAACCACAACACCATATGAGCTGCTATGAAGACAATTAACTTCATCCCAGCCAGACCTAATACAATCCTGTAATAAGATAATATATCCCACAAATAGGATATCTACAAGTATATGGATCCTGATAATCTTTTGGGGCTCATGGAGTCTTGGCAGTCTCCTTGAGAGAAACTTGACTTAAACAAGGTTTGTGGTAGCTTATTTTAGTGTATCTGACTGTGGGAAAAGATACACAGTGGATCATGCCACTTTTACAAATTCACAAGCCACCATCATTATTTTCGTTTCCCAAAAGTAGGAAATTAAAAGACTTCATTTTCATTTATTCTTGCTTCTATATCACTCTGGCTATAAAGGAACACGGAAGTGGGTATATTTTCTTGTGTCAGAGCAATATAAATAGATTTTCTGCAAATCATGTCCACCAGCTAGTATTATCTATTTTCTTGCTTCAGGTGTCACTAAGTTGACTTCTCTGAGAACACTACAAGTCTTCAAAATACAAAGTAGGGCTTTTCTGGTTAAAAAATTACACATTTTCCATGATAGCTCCCAAAGAATATGTGAGTGATACCTCTTAAAGGGCTAATCTTTGTTGAACAGGAAAGGAAGCAGTTGGATTATAGCCTGCTTTCTAGAAAGGGTAAGCAACCTTGCCATAAAAAGACATTTTGCTGGCTCAAATTCCTTAAATTTATGACCTTTCACCATTTAGTAGAAGAACCTGGACATCAAATTATTCTTAAAATAAATCAGTGTAGGGAGTTGAAGGAAAAGTGGAGAAATTCAAGCTTTCCTGAATTGGCAAGTTAATTGTATCATTTTCATTGGTGCTTAAGATTATATTAATTGCTGACATCACTGACAACGTAAAGCCAGCTATCTATCTTTTCTTATGATCTGAAGGATAAGACTGTAAACCATCTATCTGAACACAGTCCCTTACAAACTGTCTTGCCCAGCAGGGCATGAAAAACAGTCCACATGAGTTCTGAAATACTTTCAAAGGATGATAAATTCAGAACCATGTCAGAAAAAGGAGTGTAGAAAGACTAGTCAGTACAAGTGAGCTTGATTGTGTCCTAATAACTTTCAGTGTTTGAAAATGCTGTGTCATTTGCGAGCATACAGCACTCTAGGGCCTAAAATGACAAAATGACAGCAGCATTTCATAATGCAAATAATATAATGCACATTTGGGTTTGCATTTGCAGTAGAATGTTGGTTTATGCAAAACTGAATAGGGGAATTGAATTCCAGCAGAACGCACATTCTCATGGCAGACAAATAAAACACAAATATGCAGAAGGTGATTCAGACATAGAGCACAAGGTAAAATCTGTCCCATTCCAGAGTTTGGAAGGAAGGTCAGGGAACCATTAATAGTATGAAAAGAGTTCTTAAATGGACTGTAAATGTTAGAAAGACCTGGTGCTGGCCCTTTCCACAATAGTGAGTTTTACCAACAGTGGTAGTGTCCTGTCAGGAAAACGCTGCAGTGTTATGCACACTGTAGTATCTCTATAGGTTCATGACTGAACAGATATTTCAGCACAGTTTGTAGTGATTCTATGCATGCTTCTAAGGGATGAAATATACTGCTTCATTGCCAGTGCTGTGTACAATTTTGATTTAAGGAGGAGGTAGTAAGTACAATCCTGAGATATATAGATTGCACAATAGCTGTAGCACAAGGGCCAGCCTGTAATTTTCAGCATCTTCAGTGTGTTGCAGGAGGAGACACAATCAAATCTTACCAGGTTTTTTTTGCACTAATGTGTAATTTTACCCTTGCCAAGTAAATACATAAAAGTACTTGCTCTGTACTCAATGTGTCTGCTTCCTCTGTATGTTCAGGGTCATGTATAAGTAATTCAGTAAAAAATAGCACACTTCTAGTGATTAATAATTAATAAGCCTCATACCTCTGTTAGAACATGGGTTCTGTTTTTTCTTGTGTTTGCTAAGCAACAGTCATCTGCACAATGATGTGGATCTTACTGAAGACCATCAAAATTTGAGGACGCAGGTGTAACTGAGCCAGACCAGTCCACACAGTTTGCATATATGTGAGACATGAGGAGAGGAGAACTCATCTTGACAGTTAGTGCATTCAGAGATGTGAGGCGGAGTAAATGTTTTTGCAAGAGATTCACAGAATCACAGAATCATTATGGTTGGAAAGGACCTCCAGGGTCATCAAGTCCAACCTTTCTCCTAGCATCTCT
>JAVSBS010014026.1:0-26179 GCA_033124195.1 Coracias cyanogaster
ATCCACTTCCTACACCTCTCTGTCTACCCAAGCCCAGTTTTTAGTATCTCCAACAGGAGCTTGGATGTTCACGTCATAGAACGGTTTGGGTTGGAAGGACCCTTAAAGATCATCTAGTTCCAACCCCCTGCATGGGCAGGGACACCTCCCACTAGACCAGGTTGCTCAAGGCCCCATCCAACCTGGCCTTGAATGCTTCCAGTGTTGGGGCACCCACAGCTGCTCTGGGCAACCTATTCTCTGTCCCACCACTGTCGCCGTAAATAATTTCTTCCTAATATCTAAAGTAAATCTACCCTCTTTAATTTTAAAGCCGTTACCCCTTGTCCTATCACTACAAGCCCTTGTAAAAAGCCCCTCTCCAGCTCTCACACAGGCCCCCTTTAGGTACTGAAAGGCTGCAATAAGGTCTCCCTGGAGCCTTCTCTTCTGCAGGCTGAACAACCCCAACTGTCTCAGCCTATTCTCATAGGGGTGGTGTTCCAGCCCCTGATAATGTTTGTGGCCCTCCTCCGGACTCACTCCAACAAGTCCTTGTCATTCTTATGTCGGGGGCTCCACAGCTGGATGCAGTACTCCAGGTGGGGTCTCGCAAGAGCAGAATAGAGAGGAAGAATCACCTCCCTCAACTTGCTGATCACACTTCTTTTGATGCAGCCCAGGATGTGATTGGCATTCTGGGCTGTACTCACACATTACTGGGTCATGTTGAGCTTCTCATCAATCTAGACCCACAAGTCCTTCTCCCCAGGGCTGCTCTCAATCCATCCTATGCCTAGCCTCTATTTGTGCTTGGGATTGTCCCAATCCATGTGCAGGACTTTGCACTTGGTCTTGTTGGACTTTATGAGGTTTGTACCGGACCACCACTCAAACCTATCAAGCTCCCTCTGGATGGCCATGCCTTCCCTCCAGCATGTCATCCACACCACACAGCCTGGTGTCGTCAGCAATGTTGTTGCAAACTCTAGCCTGCAGTTCGGAGCTCTATGGAGATGCCATGGTAAAAACTAGCATGGATCAAGCAAGAGATGTCAGAAAACAACTCTCCATTGTATTAATAATAAGAAACTGACCAAGGATGGTGTTGTGCTACTTTTCATCGGAGAAGGAAAACACTGATGGCAGCCACTGAGGAGATCCAACTGTTCAGTGCACTTTGCATTAACCTTCAGATAAAGACAGCTATGGGGAAATGGATAGCGTAAGCCATGCCAGTGATGTGGGCTAAAAGTCTGGCCTTGAATAAGGAAAGCACAGGTAAGAAAGTATTTAGATAAACAGGAAATTTTCAGACCATCTGGACATTGTGAACTTACTGCAAAGCAATCCCAGAAATATTTGCTGTTATCTGTGAGAACTACCTGGGGACAGTAAGGCATGGAAAGACTTTAAAATGCAAGCTTTATGAACCCCCCCTTCAAAATGGGGACTGGGGTCAAAAGCCAGGGACTGCTGACAGTTAAATCGTCTCACCTATGTACCACCCAAAAATGCTGGAACAAATAATCTTGCTGTTTGTAAGCAGTGGAGATAAGCAGGAGCCATATGGACCAGTCAGGAACAGAATCTGGTCAAAACAGCCTGATTCTCCTCTATGACAGGGTAAAGGCATGGTGAAGAAGAGTCCTAGCGGCCATTTAAGTGGCCCTTAAGGATGATGTGGATGGGATGTTGGGTATCCTCATTGGATAATTATATCCAGATAGTTATCTATGGTTCACTGTTGAAAAGGAAGGGCTCTGCTGAGTGAAATTCAGGGACATCTGTTCTGGGTCTAGTTTTGTTCAGCATTTCCATTAATGACCTGGATGATGGAAGAGAATGTGCACTTGCTAAGTCAGCAGATAGGTAAGTAACTTTGTCACTGGATACTTCCCAAACAGGCCTTTATAATAAGCAGGACCCTGCTAAAATCCACTTGCTTGGGTTGTACTACCAAGGAGATACAGCTAGGGAGGTACTGGGGACTTGTGAGAGAGAGAGAGAAAGGTCCTGGAGAAGGTCTGCAGGACACCCACTGTATTTATGTTGGACTAGAGAGCACGATGTCCATATCATGGCCGCATGGGGAGGAAGCTAAATGTGGGAGGCTTTACTAGCTCAGCTGCATCAAGAAGGCAGGTGACATTTAGAAAGGAGGGGACCTCTCCCAGAGCTCTCTGCTGCCAACTTGCTCACTTCATTAGTTACAGTTGACCACCTCTGCTGTCTGCAGATCTTAAGGTTTTCCTGAGGTTGTGTCAGTTATGTGGTGCCACTGTACAAAGCAGTCTCAGCTCAGAGCTGTTGTGCGGTTTACCATCTGGTCTGGTTTCTACACAGTGCAGCACCTCTGACTGCAGAAAGAGACCCCACCATCTTCTCTGTTCAGGATTGGGAAGGAGAAACTTGAACCAACTAGCCCGCCTGCAGAGCCAGTTCTTAAAAAGGTCTTGACTTTTCCTCACTAGCTCCAACAGGAGATAGTGAGAACCATGAACTGGAGTTGGCCTTCTGCTCTGTATATTTGGGTATAACTTTAATCAGCTGAATACTGCAACAGTAAGCAGCAGCCAGCCTTGCATACACCACCCCAACCAAACTTAATCCATGGGACAAGTAGAGGATCTTCACAAGCATCATAGCAACATGGAGAACAACTAAAGCTGCACAGGAACTGCTCAAGGCAAAGTGCAGCTACTAGGGCAGGTTAAAAGGGAAGGAGGAGCTTATGTTGCTCTTGGCTTAAGCTGGGATGAAGAGAACGGAGAACTTCCTTTCACTCCATAGACACATCAATCAAGTGAAAGGGAAGCTTGAGTCTCCCTTCAATTCCTTATGCAGGCAAAGCTGTGTTTTTATGAGAGATACTTGTTCTGACTTTGCTGTGTTCCCACCTGTACGTGAGATCAGCACAGACAGAGGGGCAAGGTACATGAAAAGTGGGTAGAGGAAGGAAGGACCACCTGTGTATAGAGCTCAGCTTCTTCATCAAGGAGGAGAGGATTGTGGCACCACTTGGCTTGGATTATCAGGGAGAGGAAGTGGACTCAGCTGTGAGTCAGGCTTAGTGGAAGAGAGGGTATTAGAAAACAGCCCAGGCCCTTCTTTCTTCCCTTAGGGGGAAGAGCCATGGCTCGTGGGAGTTAAGCACAATAGCACCAAGACTAGGCACGTGTTTGGGAAGGCTGCTGGATGGAAGATCCAGCACAGAATGGAGTCTAACCACTGAAGCTACCACAGTGGCACTAGCACCCAGCAGCGAGGTAGGATCAAGGTTACAATGAATGGTCTTGTCTTGGATGTGCTATGTCTGTGTTTTAGATGTTTATGCTTGATCTTTGAATGCATGTTGCAGGTAGGGTCATTCTTCCAGTGGCAGCTGTTTTAGTACAGGGTAACTTGGTTCCCTCACTTTTGATTAGTGCAGAGCAAAGAATAAATTTGTTACAGTAAAGTTGGACTGACATCTGTGACTGCTTTCAGCATCTGCTCACCGGTAGCTCCAGCACCAGCTGCTCCCTGTGGGACAGGTTTTAGCAATGACTGAGTGGCTCACATGCTTTGCTTGTGAGGGAGCTCTTATCATGTCCTAGTGCAAAGAACTTGCTTCCTTTCTGCATGCTAACAAATTTGCAGAAGCCTGGTTTATGTCAGCTTTGCCTCTTTCATTCATTGAAGTAAGAAAGCTTGTTGTGGTGATATGGGGTGGTTTTTGAGTGATTTTTCTTGGGAGAAAAGTAAAATACTGGGGCTGTGCTTTCCCCTTGGAGCATGTGCTGCATGAAGGGGAAGAAGGCTGCACGGGGTAGGTATGTCCTGCTCCCCTGCTGCATGTGGGTCTTCCTTGGGCACTTGGAGGAACTTGCTGCATCCCTCTCCATTGCCTGAAGCAGCAGGTCCCCTGGTGCATGTACATCTCAGAAGAGCAACCTCTGTTTTACAGCTTTTACACCAGAAACTCTGCAGAGGCAAGCTAGCAGGGCAGGTTGCTGCAGCTGGCCTCTCCCCTGGGGACTGCTATTCTGAGTGGGAGTGCCTGGAGGGACTTCTCTGCCCTGGGCAGCCGGGAATCCAAAGGCACTGGCCCCATCCAGCACAGGAGGGAAGCCTGAGCTAGGAGGCTTCACCTTCCTGCCCCAGTGGGTGCATGCAGACAGGGAGCAGGGAGTGGGCTTGTTTTCCCTTTCATACTGTGTTCGCAGGCTTTTGCTCTCCTGAAGAGTGCAGGTGTTTGATTTGTAAGTGAGGAGCAGAGGTGGCTCCTCCAAACATCAGGCCCCTGTTCTGACTCAGGCTGCCTCATACTGGCACTCTCAAGGATGCTCACTCTCACTTGGGCCACTGGTGCTTGATTCCTGAGTCTTCAGATGCATGTTTGTGCTCTCAATAACCAGACAGGCAGAAGCCTTGAAGGGATTGTGCCAACTTTTATTATCTTTTTTGGAAATGGGATTTGGAGAAGGGAAGGGAAGGAGATGTGCAAGGGGGAGCTGATTGTTGCAAAAAGAGATGCTTTGGATGTGCACTGGCAAAGGTGTTCCTGTCTGACTGGAAACAACTGAAGCAGTAAAGCATGACAGGCAGGATGCCACCTTGGAGGATGTGCTTGCTTTATGGGGTTTTTGGTTTTAAGGTCTCCTTTTTAGGTTATTTCATGTACAAAACAAAAAAAGCCTATTATAGTGTGTACATATGTATTTGTATATATATAAGATATATACACACACATATTTTATATCCTTACAACTCCTTCCTTAAGGCTTCAAGTCTTTCCTTACAAGCCTTTCCTTACTGGCTGTGTGATAAATAACTGGGCAAGATGTCTTTAACTGAATCTTGCACCTGTGCAGGGAGAAGGGGTCGGCCAGGTGCCAAATGGCAGCCCCCACATTGCCTTGTTCCTGGCTGTTCCCTGCAGGGGTGGCATCCAGCTGCCCGTGCTGTCTTGGGGATTTGGGGAGCTCGCCCCTGAGGGGCTCAGAGGAGCAGACAGAAACACACTTTTTTCTGCTGCCTGTGGGTCAGGAGGAGAAGGTTTGGTGGGCAACGGGGGAAGGGGTTGGGGAGGGGAAAGACAGTCAAAATTCACCATACAATAGTTAGACAAATCTTCAGAGAGGTCCATCTGCCTGCTTGCCGCTCGGTCTCACTCTCTCTTGCTCTCGTGTTCACTCTCATTCTCTGCAGGACGTACGCTGTTGTAGGGCTAAAGGTCTCCTTTTGTCAGGCTAAGGTCAAGTCCCTTGTTGGCAAAGGGCAGCCCTTCATACGGGCCTGTCCACGGCGTATTGGCAAGGGCTCAGATTGGAAGCTGCTGTCTGCACTGCCGGGTAAGTGAAGTTAGCGTGCTGCTTGGCCTTCAGCCGCAGGCTGGCCAGGCTGGAGTTGCATGTGTCCCTGTACATGTAGGGGCTGGCTGTTGAGGCATAAGGACAGGCACTGGATGAGACTGCAGAGTTCAGGCTTGGGCTGTTCAGGTTGTTGATGTTTCCTAGGTTGTTGAGGCTGGAGGCCGGCACTCCAGTCACTGCAGAAGGGACCATGGATGAAGGCATGGTCATCGAGGCGATGGAGCTGGGTGGAGAGAACATGGGCTGGGAGGAGAGGGGACTGACGTTCATGGAGTTGAAGAATGGGAAGCTCTTGGCCGAGAGTGGGCTGGTGGCAAGCCCCTTGGTGGCCCAGTTGTTGTAGGAATAACTGGAATACATGTCATCGTAAGGCTGCATCAGTCCATTGAACTGGGCTCCAAAGCTGTTCTTGCACAGTTCTGCCTGTTGGTTCCTCTCCCGTTTCCTCCACTTAGCTCTGCGGTTCTTGAACCAGACCTGAGAGAGAGAGGGAAGGGATAGGAATTGCTCTGGGCTGTCCCTGGGAGGGGCCTTGCCCCAGTCTTTCTGCAGCAAGGCAAGAGCTGTTGAAGGGCTGGGGATGCTCCCAGGGAGCTGGGAAGCTGAATATCAGGAAAGGACTGCAGCACAATGTCTGGGCTGCAGGGTCATCTCCCAGCAAAAATCCCAACCTAAATCAAAACCCAACCATTGCCATTTTACAACACACCTCACTCAACAGACAGATGCCCATTATATCAGGAAAAGGGAGGAAAATACTTGCTGTATTTCCAGGTGACCACAGCTCAGGAGGAGGGGTTGGGGTTGTGTGACTTGGGAGCAAAGTATCTGGGGGATGTGATTTGAGAGCTGTCAAGTGGAGGAAATGACCTCTCTTATTTTGACTTCACTTCAGGACCAGCTTGGGGTGGGGTGTTAGAATTCTATCTTCTAACAGGAAAATCTGTTAGTGTTGTATGGACTCAAACAGTATAACTTCCTAGAGCGTGGAAGCTGCTGGAAGGCTATTCATGGTGCTGCTAACTCATATTTCTAGTACCAGAGAGAAGCTCTCATTCCAGCTGGAGCCCTGCCACACTATGCCTGTGACTGCATAGTGGTTTAGGAATACCAAAGTGTGCATTCCAGCAAGGCTAAGGCTGGAGGATGATGGCACTGCAAGGATGGGATCTGCTAGGTTGGGGCTGCCAGCTGGTGGGGCTCTGTGGGACAGAGCCTGGGCTTTGCATCTTCCTGTGTTATTGCAAGGTGGCAGTGGATGGGGAAGGTACCACCAGCATGGGCTATTTGTGTGGGTGGATGTGTCAATTTTCAGATGTAGCATGTGGTGAAGTGTTTTCATGACAGATAAGTTTTCTAGTGCCCCTAATTCCTTCCTTGGTTTGAGGACAGCTTGGTGGCTTGTATCACAACTGGCTTCCTCCCCACAAGCTCAGGCCCAGGAAGGTGGGACAGCTCTAGTCCTACCCGGACTCGTGCCTCTGTCAGGTTGGTCCAGACTGCAATCTCCTCCCTGGTGCTCATGTCTGGGTAACGGTTTCTCTGGAAAGTGGCTTCCAGTTCCTGGAGCTGCTGGCTGGTGAAGTGTGTCCTCTGCCTCCGCTGCTTCTTCTTGAGCGAGCCGTCTTCAGGGTTGGAGTCGTCTGTCTGGTTTTGCTGGGACTTCTCTGTGTCTGCAACAAAGATGGGAAAGATCCCATGAGATAATTCGGGGGCTTGGATGCATATAGAGAGCCTGTCCTTGGGCAATCAGTGCATGCTCAGTGAGGTCCCCCTCCACTGTGGCCACCAGCAGCTCCAGCTGCACTCACACAAGTGGTCTTGTCTCCCTCCTTCACCTTTGTGAGCAGGTATTCACCCTGCATGCAAACCAATGGCCCCTTGATGGCTTTCACTTGTTTAACTGCTGTAATGGATATCAGCTTCCAAGTGAAAGGATTTGGACTTTTCAAACTTCCAGGCTCTAGTTTTCAGGATGGGTGATAGTGGCAGAACTTACCCAGGCTGGCAGTTTCCTACTTGGCTTAAGACTCTTTGCCCAAGGTGCCCTTTAGAAAAACTGAATGGAAATTGCCACTTAATAACACAGCAAAAGATCCAGCAGTGGTTTTGTGGACAAGTGATGGGAAAAGGCAAATTGCCAATGATAGCAAGTTGAGGCTCTAAATTAACTAAACCTGAGAAGCACAAATTTTTATCCTTCTTCCCTTTTTATTCCTTTACCTTCTTACTTAGGTGCATGTATTTTTATTTTTTAAAAGTAGGGAAAGGCTGCTCTTAGACATTCCCATTAAATAATCCACCATCTCCGTGTCCTTCTGCCCCTGCCCTCCTCCTTATGTGGAGATCCCTCTTCTAGAGGCAGTGTCTTTCATTATGTTGCCCCTTAAATGAACATCTGGAAATTCTCCAGTGTTCACTGGTGTCTAACTGAAAAGTACAGCGCAGCCTCCTCCTAAGCATTAAGACTCAGCCTTAATGCTGAGCTTTGGGCTGCCACGGCTGGAGGTGGTCACCGATGTATTTCCCTGTGCCACAGCTCCTCCTGGGGCTGTTGGTACTCTGCAAACGGGCAAAATGCAAATATAAGTATCTTCCATCATCAAAAGAAAATGTCACATTTGAGTACTTGAGCAATCTATGGAGGGCAACTACAGGGACAGAAGCTACAGTTCGTGTTTAATTCTGGTGGGAACCAAGACAAGTCACCGTAGAAGAAAATAATTCTAGTGAAAATAAATAATTTCCGATGTTCACCTCCTCTTTCCTCTAGAAGCAAGGTGAAGCAGTTCCAACTGAAAATCAGGATTTCAGCAGGGAGGGGAGATGTTCTTTTACAGTAGGAAACAGCTAAAGTAAGTAGAAACTATTGCAAACATTTGCCAAACTGAAAGAACCTTTAAAAATCCTGGCATCACTCCACTGAGATTCAGATTTAAAAGACTTTTTTTGTTTGGTTGGTTGTGTGTTTTATTTAAGTAGAAGCTGTCTTAAAGGGCTTCAAAGTCCAGAAAAATCCTAACATGGACCATGTCTTGTACAGCCTCTTGGAAAGCAGGGAGGTGAGAAAACAGTAACCTGGAGTACAGCTGAGTGAGGGGAAAAAAGGTCTCCTCAAGTCAGATGGCTGCGCTCCGCAAAAATATGCCGCATAAAAGCTAAATGGAAAAAGGGCCTAAGAGAGAGGCTGAAAAGCATCTGAGCCCCACAGAAAAGGGCAGATGCTTTAATGGAGCCCAGCCTTGGGAGGGACTCCTGTCCCAGTAACCTGCTGCTACTACCCTGTTTGTCCCTGCCATTCCTGGGAAAACTCTCCTTGTACCTGCCTTCCTCTAAAGAGAGCAGTGCTGCAGTCATGGAGAGCAGCTGCAGGAGAGGCACTTGCCCTTCATGGAGGAAAGGCTGGGTGCAGTCAGAAAAGATTTGTTTCTGTGTGTACATGTTCAATTAACTGAAGCAATGTGGGTTCTCTGCAGGCTCCTTCACCATCCACCTCTGCTTCTGTGGTGCATCTCCTGCTGGTGGATAGCCTTAAAGTTAATGCAAGGAGAGTGAAGTGGCCACTGCTCATGACAACAGGGTACAAGCTGGTTCTGCTGAGCAGGAGGGTGTTATCTCACATTCCCAGTGCCGGGACCAGCTTGTTTCCATCCAGGGTCTATGTGCATGAGAACTTTCCCAGTGTATTCTTGAAATAGACAAAGCCATAGGACCTGAACAGTGGAACAGCAGGAGCTGGCTGTGGTCTTATGGTACTCTCCTTGTTCCTCTGAGCATCTTCATGTAGGGATCCCAGGTTTAGCAGAACTCTGGAAAGTATGGTCTTAAAGTGGATATTTTTTTACAGGGGTTCTTGCCAAGGAGATAAATCTGATTTCTCTAACTCAGTGTTCTATGCCAGTGTTGGAAAAGGGAAGATTCCTGCATTATCCATATCTAAAACAGATTAAAAGGGGAGTGATACCACCATGTCTGAGCTAGTTATTAAGAATGGTTCAGTACAGATGAAGGAACGACATTTGGTTGGTTTGTTAATCTGCTAAATCTGGGTTAATTAAGAGCCTAGTGTATGCAAGGGATATGTTCCCACAGGAGCCCCTGGCAAGTGCAGATTTCTGAAGGGTCTGCTGCCAAGCAGGAGCCTGTGCTCTAATCAGGAGCTCCTGCTCAGGACTGCCCTTCTAGTGAAGTTCAAGGAGATGTAGGAATCCTGACTTCCAGCCCTGAAAAATCTCTGCAGCTACACATTCCTCGTACTGTTCTCTCTGTTTCTGTACTTGCAACCTGTCGCTCTTCCTGGGGATTGCTTATAGGGAGCGTCATCTCTGTTTCTGCTGTTTCTCTAGGCAAGGGAAGAGTGCAACTTGGGCATTGCAGTGGAGACCAAAAGCATGGCAATATGGGTAAACAAAGGATCCCCCCATGAAGGATGGACCCTGTGGGTGCCCTGAATGCATGCTGAGGATCAGAATACAGGGAGATGCAGGGCAGTCCTCCCTGCTCATCCTCCCTCTCCCCCAGACCTGTGCTACTCGATGAAACCTAACAGAAAGGGGTGTCACAAACCGCACCACGCCATCAGAGCACGCTCATGATCTCCAAGACCCGAGCCCAGATAAGCAAGGTTTGTGCTCTCTTACTCAGGATCTCTTACTCTGTGGATGAAGGAAGCAGAGTCAAGGAGAAGTAGGGAGAGTTCTTTCTTGAGGAGAGGCAAGAAGTGCTGGAAGTGCAGCCCTGCCCCATTCCAGGCAGCCCTTGGTAGTGTGCTCTGCTCTGCCTGACACTGGTGATGCATGGCTGCCATTGACCTCTCTGATGTGAATGCACAAGCTGCCAGGCTCTGCGTGCAGGTACTGCCGGCAAACACCCACCTCCTAGAACTATCATCTTTCTAGACAGTTTAAGACAGTGTGGAGTGACATAGCCAGGCACCCAGCATTTATTGTCAACCCAAAATAGGTTGTGGAATATCTCGTGCACGTTCACCCACTCAATGAAATGACTGCAGTCATAGCTGGAATTAGCTGCTCATGCCTAATGGAAAAAAAAAGTCAGCTCCTAAATTGGCAGTTTTGTGGCACGACGGGGTGGGCTCAATCAGGAAGGCCACTTGAATGGAGACAACCGCTGTGCATCCAAAGCAGCTGACAAAGAGCCACTGAGCTTGGGGATGTGCCCAACTAAGGTACGCGTGCAGTGGGGAATTTGATGGGTGGGTTCTCTGACCATAGTTATCCCAGCATAACTCCCTTTGTGATGCTTACTTGGGGGAATTTTAATCTGGATCATTATGCTTATTAACTTTTGCACGTGGGTGAGCCTGGAGGCTTTATGCGGGGAGCACCAGGCTTCCCCAGCCCTCAACTCCCCTCATGCTGGCACTGGCAGGGTCAGCTTTGCATTGTCCTGCCACATTCAGAGCAAGAAGGGATGAAGTGGTCATAGGACAGAGGCAGGGGAAGCCACAGCATTTGGTAGCTGATTTCTGAGCAGGTGTGAATGGTGATGTTTCTTCTTTAGAGCCTGATAAAGAATGCGGTAGGCTTGGGGTTTGTCCAGCCTTTGGGAATGGTCAGAGGTACCTCCTTGGGACAGGAGCAGCCCACTGCAGAGCCTTGCACCAAGGCATAGGTGACCAGGCTTTTTCAATTAAAGCAGGGACAAGACAGTATTTCTCTTCCTTCTGATTGCCTGAAACCAGAAAGTTCAGTCCAAGGTTAACCCATAGCATCAACAGTTTCAACATAAGCAATTTAAATAGTTGTTTTTGTTTTGGTTTGTTTTTTTAAAGGGAGCATTTTATAACTAGGTGTAGTCTTCTGTGCCTTGGATAAGGTTTTTCCATGTTGTGGGGAGAGCTCTTCTGCTCTGGGGACCTGGTTTAGGCAAATACAATAAAATCTTGGCTAGGCAGTGACCTGGTTTGCCTGACTCTTGCCTGCTACAGGCTGTGCCCTCTGTCAGCGGTGGCTTCCTGCAGCCCAGGCCAGGCAACCCCATCCCCAGGATGATGTTCTCACCATCTCAATGGCTGTCATTGCAATATGCACCCCTGTGCCTTCCCCCTGTTTGCTGGGCTGGCTGTGCCGCCATGGAACTGTGTGGGCTTGTGGTATGAGAAGCAGCTCAGCACATCCTCAGGAGCACTACAGTTGGCTCCTGCAAGCCACTGGCCACCCAGATCCACCCGCAAAGATGGTTCAGGGTCTCTCTTGCATCTTGAGCCTTGCACTCACCACTGTGGTCCTGCCCTTTGCAGCTGTGCTCATGTTGAGGGGTTCCAGAGTCTGAGAGAGACAAGGCTGGGCTGCGAGCCTCCGCATCTGCCAGCAGGTTGAAATCCATGGGGCAGGGACGGGTGGCAAAGGAGGAAGAATCTGAAAAAGCAGCAGGCACAGGGTGATTAGGGAGATGAATCTCTGTGTGTGACCTCTCCTCATGCCCTCTGGGGAGGACTTGCCAACCGTTGAGGAGAGGTCTAGGAAAAGTGAAGGATCCCTGTGTGATCCTTGGACACTTTGAGTTTCTTGGCTGGAAAATGGACATGCCAGGCTTTCTGCTGAGCTTCCCTACAAATCAAAAGTCATCTAGTGACACTTCTATTTGCAGCCTTCAGAGAAAGAGCCTCCAATTTATAGGTGACATTCAGACTGAAATAGCAACACCAGGAGCATGCTGTGTAACGGAGATCTGAGGAAGTGGTTCTGGGCCAGCCAAGGGCTGTTAGCACCTTCCCCAGACATCTCGCCTCTCCCATCCTCACTACCCAGCTTCCCTCCTCTTTCTCCTTGCTTCTCCACAAACTGGTCAAGCTCAAGTAAAGCTGTCCAGAGAGCAGTAATGCAGATGTCCATGCATATCCCAAAAGGAAAAGCACTCCTGTGTGTGGCACTGATAGGAAGGCACATCTGCCTGCACAGCCACTGCAATGAGCAGAGACCCAGGCAGTACAAGTGGACTTCTCTGAGGTACATAAGGGACCTTTGGAGCCTGAATTAACATAGGAATCACATTACACGCCCTTGGGTGCCTGGGAATTAGTGATTCTGGTCACAGCAGCAGCTCAATTCCAGCCTTAGGTCATACTGACTGAAGTTCCCCTTGTGTCCGCTCAAGTGACTGTCCTGTGCCACCTCCCCTGGCTGAAAGCATCCCAGCTGGGAGCCTAGCAGTGGTGCTCCCTGCAACTGCAGGCACCACTGGGACCCCTTAATCTGAGTTTCAGATCATAACCCTACCGTATGTACGACAATGCATTGCCACGAATGTAATAGTTTCTGAAGGCTGGATTGCTTTGAGGGGACCACAGCAGCTCCTGAAACTCCAGTCACCTCAGCTAATACCTCACCTTCCCAGCTCGAGAGCATCTCACTCTAAAACATAAGAGCAGCTGACACACTGTGCTGGGATCTGGGACCCCTGGGTTTAGGGGGGTTTGAACCAAGCATTTTGGGCTTCCAAGCTGCAAGTGGAGGTCCGTTGTGAAGACTGGATTCTAGCTGGTGAAGGACTGCCTGGCCCCTCGAATCCATGCATGTCAGGGAGGGAGCCTGCTGAAGGCAGTATTTCGTCTGGACTGTGCTAGCGTTTAGCCGTGTAAACAAGAGATTAATCACATAGCTGTTGCACCTCCTTTGGAGGTGGATGACAGTGACTAAGAATGTATTTTCAGAGCTGTTTAAAACCTCCTGTCAATTTGGGCAGGGCTGCTGCCAGGACCCTTGGCAGTGCTGACCCCTGTACCTGCAGCATGCTTTCCAAGCCATGGCGAGAGGGCAGGGAGCCATTTCTAATGGTTATCTGCCTGGCTTCTGCAGCAGATCTCACTCCCAAACACCCCAGCAGTTTACCATGGTCTCCCCTTTGGTTGACCTCCATCCCCAGCCTTTCCTAGGCATTGACAAATCTGACTCGACACCAGCTTCCACCAGTGTTCTCCAAGAGCAACATGTAATGAAGGGACCTGGTGCTGGTTTCCCAGATCTCTGCCTTGCTCCAGGCTTCTCCTCTCCTGTGGGAGAGAAGTGGCAGAGGCTCCATCTTGGCCATGAGGCTGGTTTCCATTTCCACCTCACGGTGAGCCAGACCTTTGATGTCTGCCAGCTGTGTAAGCTCCTGGCAGCAGCAGGGCACTGCCCTGTTGCTTTTTGCCATGTGTATGTACATGAAGTGATGTGATAGGGCCTGTGTTTTCTTTAATACCTTTGCATGGAGTAGGGGGAGTCCATCTGCTGCTGATATTGCCATGGCTTTTAGCATTACTCTTGGAATTATGCAGAAACGCGCAGTGAATTAATTCCATGGATTAAGTCTTGATTAAGATGTGTGTCACTTTGCTGTCTCAGAATTTATTAAGAGCCCTTCTTGAGGCGGCAGCAGATGGAATTTCTGCCCAATGTTTGTAGATGATAATTTCCCCTCTTCTACAGCCATTTGCATATGATTGCATCTGTCAAGCACAATTTCCTCTCTTCTAGGGCTTGACTCTCTACTGGACCAGATTTAAGGAGGAATTGCCTTGCTGTAACTGAAGGACAGTGTCCTCCTGCGCAGGGTCCTGTTTGCTTTGACATTTTTTTTTGCACATCTTGCATTGTTTTCATCTGTGCAAACTAGAGTGGAGATGGGAAAACCAGGGGGAAGCATTTTCCCGTTGGTTCCATAGGTGTAAATGACAACCCAAGGTACAAGGCTCAGGGGAACCCAGTCCTGGTATGGAAGATTCATGCCAAATCCTGAACCGCACCAGTGCAGTGGTTACAAGGTTGATCGAAGACACTGGGCACAGCAGAGCATGCTTGGCCTGCCTCAGAGATGCAGTGGGCAGCTATCTTAAAACTGCTTTTAAAGTGTGGCTCATATTCAAGTTGAAACTGGAACTTGAAGCTCAGAACAAGTTTGCTTTTTGAACTGAATTTAAAACTTGGAAGATTTCAGGGAGGAGATTTTGTATGTACATAGCAAATTACATACCTATTGCATATGCCCTACATAGTAGCATGAAGGAAGGCCTTCTCAGCTTGCTGTGAGCAAGCCATGGAGAAGCAAAAGCAAAGGGAGAGAGGGATCTGCTCAGCATGGTTATGAAGGACCACAGGAGAAGTCTGCAAGGGGACAGCATGTGAGCTCTGAACCAGTGTATTTACCCAAAGGCAACCCCATGCCACTGACACAAAAGGCTGTAGGTATTATTCTGGATTATACAGCCCTTTTGAATTTAATTAAAGGAGCTTTCTTACACATTGGCTAGATCTTGCTGTAGGCAGAGACATTAGGAAAGCCAAAACTAAACTTTCATGGCATTTTTACTGCATTGTTTGCTTGGTCTCAGGGAGTTACTGAAATTGGCACCTCAAAAATGTCTTTAGACAAAATCAAATTTATTACTTCCATCTGAGTCTTCACCTCACTTTCGTTTAACAGAAGAGTTTCTTTAGGAATGGCTGCTGTACAAGCGATGTGCAGCCAGGCTTGCTCAGAGGTTTCAGTTTTGTAAAACCAGCCTTGGCTCCTAGCCTGCTCCATCACCTGTAACTCTTTCCATCAATGTATGTTGTTGCTCCTAAGATAAGGTTCCCAAATCTGTAACAAACATGCTTTTTCTTCTAGTCATTGCCTTTGTGCATCTTCTCCCTGGTGCCTGATGATAGTGCCAGCAGCCACCTGCACAGGGCCTTCCGGCTGGACAAAAAGCTGCCATCCCTGCCCCACAGGCACAGCGGAGGGCAAGGGGAAGAGAGCAGCTCTGGCTCTAGGCTTTTTCTCCTTTCAGTTTCACCCCCTTTCTATTTCTCTGTCAGTGCCAGGCTGCCCAAGCCAGCACCACTTGGGCAGGAGGAAGAGGGTACTTGTACATAAGGAGAGCAACCTTGTTTACCCAAAAAGAGCGAGCAAGGGTCCCTGTGACCTCTTCTGGTTCTCAGTAACATGCTGCTCCATCACCCAGGAGCAAAGATGCCTTTGCTGGGCTTTTTTGGAGGGGCAGGAAGGAATCATAAAGGCTGACTTCGAGCCAAGTAAGGCTAATTACAGTGGTGGCTTTTGTGATGTGGATGTTGCCTGCTGAGAGCTGCCTTCAGATTGACAAGTGTTGAGCTTGCTGCTCAACTCCCTGCACTACCATCAGGGAGCAGGCTACCTGCTGAACCTGCTTCAGCAAGTTGATCTGGAGGGGAAAAGCTGTCTTTTGGATTGTTTTGATGTTATCTGGCTCCCCAAGGGCACGCAGGGGTGCTTCAGCAGGGACCGGATACTTGGGGTCCCTAGGCAGCAGCACACAGACTGCTGGTGACCCATGGTTAGGAGGGAAGCCCAGGTGGCCGAGCTCCCTCCAGCAGATCAGCTCAGCCCCATGGTCCTGTGAGTTTCCCTCACTGCCTGTGACATTGGCTGGGGCCGTGGTAGCTGCAGTTTCTGCCTGGGTTCGCTGATCTCCACAAAGGGCTCAGGGTTATCCCTTAGGCTGAAAGGTGCTCTGCAATCAGTTGGGGAGGGCAGTATCTTTTCTTTCTTCCATCCTCTGAGGTGAAGGTATGATGATACACTGGATGTCTTAGGGTCAGAACTGTCACTTCCTGCTCCATCAATCCCAGAAATCAAACTGCTGGGAGTAACTAGATTCACAATGGAGTCTGGCCGACGGCTTCACTCCTCTCATGCTCACGTTCCCTGTGTGCTGGCTTGCTTTTAGCAGAGATAAACATTTGGAGACTATTTAACTGTACATTTTCAGAAAGGTGATCTGCCTCTCTACTTTGGTCCCCAGCAGGGGCTGAACTAAGGTGGAGCCGCCCTTGCCTCTTCCTCTGCCCAATGCCAAAGGGGAAGGGACTGAGGCTGCACCTGTGCCCTCCTGAAGAGCATTTTCTTCTCTGGATACATGCATTTATTCAAGCAATGGTGCCATCAGAGTCCCTGTGGGCTGGGATTTCAAGTGCCACAGCGTGCACAGCACACGAATTGCACAGCGACCCAACAGGCAGGCCTTCTTCGCCAGCTGACACGAGTGCTGCCTGTGAGGAGCTCTTTTCCTGCAGCTAGAAGGCAAAAAAGATGGGATGCAAGACAAGAGTTAATCTTTTTTTCCTCAAGATTATAGAAATACAACTATGGAGAGACAAGGGTCACCCACTGCTAAACATCTCAGTGTAGCTTTAAGTCTCTAATCTTAATGGAATTGCAGCAGGAACCCAGAGCGACCATTAATCACTGGAAGATAAACAGCAGCAGCCAACCAGTGACCCAGAGCACAGAGCCATGACGGGACAGGAGAACAAGCTGCCTGCCTCCAAAAACTTCAGGCTGTGCACAGCCCCAGGGGCTGGCTGAGCAGTGCTTTCAGGCGCACACTCAGAAATGGATCATCGACCTCCAGCACAAGCTGAGTCACAGGTTATAATAAACTTTATTTCTTGATTTAGTCCTTGCAGTTGGGCACTAGCCCCTGAGCTCCGGTGCTGGGTGGTTTCGTAACGGTGTGTGTTGCTTTGAAGCTTGAAACATGGTTTGGAGGTTTTTTCCTCCCATCAGTAGGAATTGATGAAGTTCCCTCAGGCACTTGGTATCTTACTGCTGTCAGAGCAAGTTGCCTGGGTTGGCTGGCACTGCCCTGCACATGGTGTGGGCTGCAAGAGCATCGCCGGCAGTGCGTGGTACCAGGATAACCACAGCAGCCTGGGCCCTTGCTGTGGAGCTTCCTGCCTGCAACTGGTGGCACAGGCTGCCTTTCTGAGGAGTGCATCCAGACAGTTTCCACTGTCTTCTCTTTTTGTGCATAGCTCCGCAGAGAAGTTCCTGATAACATGAGGCGGGGAGAGGATGAAGAGATAAGGTGCTGTTGCTGTCTTGGCTTATGATGTAGGTAAAACCACTGGGCTGTTCTGGGACTCCATCCTTCATCTCAGAAATGATGTTAATGAGCCTATCTGAGCTGGTAGAGGCAATGAAGCAAAATTCCTTTAAGTGCTTCCAGGTCCTCAGATAAGAGGTGCTAGGGAAATGCCCAGCCTTGCTGGACACTGCCTAATGCATTTCCTGGGGCCTGGCAGCAGCCTGCAAGGTGAGAGCAAACTGTTCGCTTCCTCTGCTTCGACAGGAGCCTCCAGCTGTGGAGGAGGTTGATGGCCAAAACCTCTGCTCTGGGCAGCAGAGAGTTAATAAATCGCCTGTATTCCGGAGGATTATCACGATGGAAACGTCCCAAGGACTGACAGCTCCATACCCATGTCCACAGCAAAAAAGCCCACAATGGAATGTGTCCTGTTCGCTTATTTGATGGGCTGCACCATGCCCCTGTGCTGGGGAAGAGCCCTGATGTAACCATGCCCTGTACACAATGCATCATCCTTCCCAATGCATGTGGCTGCAGCCCCTAGACTGGACCAGTGCAGACCCTGCTGAGCTGAAGTGTGGGGGTCTCCAAAGACACAATGACATGCTTGGGCTTGGCTTAAAGCAAGCTATTTGCATTAGTATATTTGGAACCCAGTGCTGCCCTTAGCCTACCTGGATAGTTTCTTGAAATGGTGCCCAAAATTTGGAAACAAAGAGCTAATCCTAACACACAAGGAAAGTCCTGCCAGACTTTCTGCAAAGTTATTTTTTTCCTAAACTAAATGTTCATACTTTTTGCATTCTTGTAAGCATTGCACTGCCGGTCTCGCCGTGTCCGGTTGGGTTTCCGGTATCCCTTGGACTCCCTGCTTCAGCAGGGCTTTCAGCACCTTGGCTCCATCAGCCAGGACTGGGACTTTCTTTCTGACAGACTATGCAGTTATATTAATAAAGCCATGCTTTGTTATGGCTTATTTTGTTTGTTAGGCATCTGGAACAAAATAAATCAGCAAAGGCTCAGTTTTGCCCAAATGAATGGTGATCGCACAAAGTTGCTGGCACAGTGAGGCTCCACGGCACAGGACTGCTGGGGGTGACGGTGTGGCCTGCAATTATGGGGGAAGAAAAGACCTTTGGGGAAATTAATCCCTTTGCTTTGAGGAAGGGAGAAAAGAGACTAATTTCAGCAAGAAATTCTGCCTGGGAGAATCTTGCAACTGAAACAAAGGACCCACTAAAGCAGAGTGCTGGCATTGGCCTGGCTCTGATGTACCGACCCCACTCATCCCTGCCTGCTCCCGCAGCCCTGGTGGGCTGGCTTCAAAGCTACCCGTGCCCGCACCGCAGGATCTGCCTGTGTCTGCATGGGAGAAATAGCTGCACAGCCACAGCGTATGAGGGACCGTGATCTCCCCTTGTACCCACAAGCTGAGAAGAAGTGGGGCTGGGAGTGAGAGGAGACAGTTGCAAAGCAGGGTGCCGCACAGGACCGGGGCGCAGGCAGCCTGCCTGCAGCTTGGGGCCAGGCACGCGCTGCTCGCGCAGCAGCAAAGGGCAGCAGGGCCTGGCATCAGCAGATCGGTATGCGTTGCTGTATTTATTTGGGTGATTGTATGAATTTGACTAATTATTCCGGCAGTCAAAGGAAACTGGCCCGATTCCCATGGGGGCTGCGCTCACAGCAGCATGGAGGGATCGTTTCTGGATCTCTGCAGCCATAAAGTTGGCCCGTTTTAGGGAGGCTCAGACAGCAAGATCAAGGACTGGAGCTCTATGACTCCAGCTGCTGTCAGGAGTTTTGTATGCAGATGGAGGGCAGCAGATGACTCAGACCATACAGAAGATGTAAATGATTCCCACAATTAGTAAACGAGCTCAAGAAAGCACCTAATCAAGTGGGTGATGCAGGGGGTTGAAGGTCAGGAAGGATCCTGCCGTGCTGTCGGCATGTCACACCCTTACAGCTGGCCGACCTCAGTGCACTGTAGAGCTGCCCGTGTCCACCATCCGTCAGCACTTCTGCTGGAAATCCTTTCTGGAGAAGTTCAACTTGAACATTTGTTATGTGACAAAACTTGGCAAAACCAGCCAAGGGGGGGTGGTGGTGCTGGATCATTGTTTTAAAACAAGCCGGTGGAGCCCAGAGTGCAGGGCTGCAAAGGGAAAAGCAGCAACTGCTAAGGGTGCTCTGACAGCCCCACCAGTCACCATGGCCAAGGAGCGGCTCTGTTGGTTAAGGCAATGAGAGCCCAGCAGTGGCTGGCTTGCTCTGAGGGATGTGTTGTCTCACAGTGCAAACCCGCAGTGCCAGAGGGAGCCGATGTCTGCTGCGCCTGGCTGTAAGGTTTCCTGATGATTTGTCTTTCTTTTTTTTTTTACCCCCAAGCAATTTATATTTAATTTTTTTTTAAAGCTTTCTGGCAGGAAAACCCTTGCAGGACTCGGGCTGCCATGAATAAAACAAGCGGATGATCTCAGCCCGCAGTATCCCCCCTTCTTCCTCGGGATACTGCGGCTGGTAGGGCTGGGGCAGAGGGAGGGTGGCTCCGGGAGGGATGCTGGAGCTCGTTCCCCCACACTTTGCCTTTATGGACCTTGCAACGTGCCCTGAAGGTCAGCCTGTTTACCCAGACTTTGTTTGAAGGGGGCCAAGGGAGGTGATTAATCCGCCTTACTGCAAACACTGTTGGGTCTGATCCTGCAGCCTTTTTCAGGGGGCCTGTGCCGGCAGGATCAGGCCCACAGAGTGCTTGGCTTTCGTGCTGTGTGCCGACAGTAAATGGTTAAATTATACATATCAGGGGCAACAGAAGGAGCAGCGGGTGGGCGAGCAGGGAGGGCTGGTAGCCCTCTGTCCCCAAAGCCTCTTACCCAGGTGCCCTGCTTGGGGCCATGGCAAACCACCCACCCTGCGTCCCTAAATTCAGAGGCACAACAGACATTGCAAGCAGGAAAACAAGAGGTTTAAATTTCAGGGTCCTGAAGTGCACCGTGCTGCCTAAGGACTGCATGAAAAGTCTCTCTCTGTTTTCATTTTTTCCTCTCTAAATCCTTAGTATTTCCATCTGCTAGAGGCTGCATCCCAAGCAGAGCCTTGGGAGGTAGGCACTTTGGGTGGGTAGGAAAGCAAGCTGCAGAGCCCTAATTACTCATCCAGCCTGGCCCTCGGGCAATCCCATCAAAGCGTTCAGAGAGAAAAGGGACAGGGCAGAGGGAAGTGAGCTGTCTCAAAACACTGCCGCTTGGGTCACATCACCTCCCTTTAACCGCCAGACCAGCATTGCTCCAGGGACCTTATACCCAGAAATACCTCTGCCTCACCAGCCCCCTGTGACAGCCTGCACCAAACTCCACCTGCAGCTCCAGGGAGGCCCAGTGTCCCAGCATGGCCTGGGACTAGGGGCACATCCGAGCTCAAGCACTAAGTTTTTAAAGCACCATTATTAAAAGCCACCTGACACAAATTAAGCAGCAAGACCCTTTTAAACGGGACACAGAAGTGGATATTGTTCATCACTTTGGAATTTCTCCCTGGTTCATTATGGATCCATACCCAGACTGACCTTTATGGCTTAATTAATTTAGCTTAAAGATTTAGATTTTAGTTTTTCAGTCATCCTGGTACACCCAGTCATCTAGAAGGCCTTACTTATTTTATTTTGGAGGAAAACTTCCATGAATTTACATTAAAAAGTAACCTTGCAATTAATGCACGCAAAAAAAAAAAAAAAAAGGCTGATCAACAAAACAATCCCCCAAAGAAACCAAACAACCCCAAATTGTAGAACTGGAAGTTGGGATATTGTGGCACCAAAAATAAAGCCGATGGAACAAAAAGGGAATTTCATGTGGTTTTCATTGTCAAGTCTAAGCTCAGAAACAACAGGAAATAAAAATGGCTAAAACAAAAGAGATTTCTTTTAAAGTGTGTTCAAATCTAAGCGGGAAGCTGCTTTATTTGGGAAGGATTCTCTGTTTATTTGTTTTTCAGAAAGAGTAAATAAAAATGTCCACACAGATAGGTCAACTTGATTTACAGTTAAATCCTCATTCTTCTCGGTGGTCATTTATAATAAGCTTTTTACAGAAAATTAAACTTGCATAAACAGCAGCATTGGAAGGGGAAGGCAATAAGGTGTGTGCTGGTGGGAATGCTTCTGCTTGAAATGAGGCTGAGAGAAGAGCGAACAAAGAGAGAGAAAGCAAGGCCAAAGTAGCTGCAAACTCTCCAGGCATTTGTTTTATTTAATATTTGTACTTTTTGAGTTTTTGCAGGCAGCTTTGCAGGTGCTGAGCCTTCCAGGACCTGCCATCCCACTGAAGCTCCCCAAGTAGCAAATAAATGCATTTATTTAATGAGAGCAGCCTGCAGGATCAGGGCTGTATTTAAGTAGCGCAGCATATGTGCTATATCCTGCAGACAGAAGTGTTTCTTAGGCTCTCAGATTTGTGATTGTGGAACTTGTTTGATACGGGTTTACAAATAGGTGTCTTGTCAATTACAGTGGCTCTGATGGTGATTTTGGGGGTTTCATTTAATGCAGGCAGGACCAAGTCCCCACATTAGCTGAGATCCCCAGTGACTACAGCCCCCGTTAATGCATCTCTGAACACTTTAAACAGCTGAAAAATCAAATGGGCAAAATTAATAGCAACTTCTGCAAAATCAGCTCTGGCTTTCCTCCTCTTTTGCACTAGTTAATAGGGTGTAAATGTTCATTTTCTGGTGGAACTGCTGTATAGGAGATAGCAAAGAGCATCAGATTGAGGGTCAAAGGATAGAGGTTGTATTTCTGAATCAGATCAGGTAATTCTACCAGAGCTCAGTTTCTCCCCTGCACAACCTGGGTATTTCCCTTTGTGCTAAAGCATCCAGAGATCCACCTATGGAAAGGCTACGTAGCTCGTGAGGAGAGACAAGGTGCAGCTCTTCAGGAACAACAGCTGTGAACTTGAACTTGTACCCTGCAAATCAGCAGGAAGTTTCCTGTTCAGTGTGGGGGGGATTGACCCTCTTCCCAAATCTGCTGGGCAATACTCTGACACTGGAGGGGAGGGAAGAGAAGGACCTCCATCACTCACTCCCTATCTCTTTTTAAAGCCTAATAATAACAATTTCTCAGCTTCTGCCCAGCTACATCTCCTAGATCCTTCCTGAAAACAACTTTTAGTATTTAATTGTTGCTGAAAAACAGCAGATCCATCACTAACCATCCCATGGAAATTTGTGGCTCTAGCCAGGTTGCCATACGTGTCCTCCTCCAGGGTCAGAGGGAGAGGAAGATTTCGAGCAACTCCTTTCCCACAGAAATGACCCCCTCTAGGCTGAGTCCAGCCCCAGTCCCTTATACTGTGGAGCCTCCAGGAACAGCCTGTGGACTGCCTTAAATGCCCCAAGGAAGCCCAGAGCTAATAACCAGCTTCATTCAATTCCCAGTCACATTATTATCCAATCTGCCAGAGGCATTAATATTCAGGTGTGAGGCGGGAGGAGGGCAGGGGTGCTGGCAAGGGGGAGCGGCACACAAAGGGAAGGAAGGGAAGCGCTGCGGGCTGGCCTCAGAAATCCTCTTTCTCCAGCCGTCTGAAGCCCCAGCCCATTTCAGCCAGGTGTTGACAAGAGAGGGTTTTTCCTACGGCCTCAGCACTAACTTCAATGCCAGTTGGTGGAGGCTGTCCCCCTGCCAATAGCAAATGCCCTGGCGTGGCACGGCCCAATGCCCTCAACCCCGGCAGCCCATGGCAAGCAGGAGAGCTTTGTCCCCTCTGCCATCAGGTCCTAAGTAAATAGCAATCTCCCATTTTCAAACAGCCAGATAATCACTGAGCCTGCTCAGAGATGCCACAGCCTCCTGTTTCTGACTCTCCTCCCTGCGTAGCCCCACGGTCTCATCCCGCTGCCTTCCACAGGCAGGGCGCACAGCATGAAACTACTGGTTCCCCCCATGTAGGACTTCGTTCACAGCCCAGGTACCTCCCCTGTCCCCAGAGCTGGGCACATGTGCCAGGTCACGAGACAGACCTCATGTCCCCAGCTCATCTCATCTTCCTTTTGGAGCAGTCTCCTAGATCAGGTTTCTGGCTTTTTCTTTTTGGCAGACTCCAAAGTCAGCTTCACCTCTCAGTCTCTAGGTTTTGGGTAGCATCCGACAGAGAGAGGAGATGCCACTCTTTTTTGCCAGCTCTCCATATTAACCAATACTTTTGCAATCCAGTCACAATTTGCAGATCTATTAATTGCCTGAATTAAGCCCTTATAGAAATGTAATAGATATTAAGTGAGGCTTGTGATGGTTTCTCCGCCAGAGAGAGATACTGTTTTTAAAACCAATGCTTTGGACAGGAGACAACTTAGGAATATAGGTGGGCTTTCATAGGGGGAACCTGGGCTGCAGGTCACGCAAACCCAGTACCAGCGGGAAAAACACCACGCTTGCCTAGACCCCTCTCTAGGCTACCGTGGAAAGACATCTCTCCGTGAGGTCTCCCTGTAAGGAGAACCAGGCATGGTGTGACTATTTCCTAATGAAAAAATGAAGAAGAAGAAAAATCAAACCCTGCTCCACTTCTGCAGACATTTGTGGAGACTGAAAGCAGCTACCATGCTCTGCTGGTCCCTCAGGAGCCAGCAGGCAGCTCTTTGTCCCTCACAGCAAGGCACCATCGAAGCCTGCACAAACACCCATCCCTCCAGCTTACCGCCAGGCCGAGGGGCTGGGAGGGAGCATGAGGAGCCAGGGAGACCCTGATCCCATCGCCAAAAGAGTGGTCCTTTTCCTGCATTTGGAAGGTGGGACAGGAACAGGGATGACACTCGTGAAAAGCACCTTCCTGAGCTGTTACTTTCAGCATCTCCTGAAATTGCAGAGGGGATAGAGCTATTTCATCCCGAGCATCCTCCAGGCCGCAGCCCAGGAGTGGCAGACACACAGGCTTGTCTGGGGGATGCCAAATTCTCCTCTTTGCCTTCAGCGCTAGTCTCCACTCAACATGTGGCTGGATCATGGGGCCATCGCTTGGGAGGCTGCCTCCCTTTAAAGCGAGGGAACAGGGAAGCAGGCGAGGGACTGGTTTTGATTCCCGCACCGCCAGCTCGAAGTATCAGCCGGCTGCGGTGGCTGGGGGCTCACACTCGGGCTCTGCCGGGCCCCGGTGCGGCCGCGCCTGCGGAGCCGAGCTCCGCATCTCCTAACCCGCCGGGCCGGGTGGGAAAGGCGTGCGGAGCCCCGGGAGCTCCGGCCGCAGGACTGCCGCTCCGGGCTGCCCAGCCCCGGCCAGGAGCGGGGACCACACCGACCCCCGCCAGCGCTTCCGCAGGGCCCTGGAGCTGCTGGGGCAGAAGCCAGTCCGCTCCCAGCCCGTCCCCTCAGCTGTCCAGCCGCGGGGGCGCCGGGAGAGGGGCCGACAGGTGTGCCCCGCTCGGCGGCACGGGGCCCGCCGCCCCCCCGGTGCCGCTCCGGCAGCTGCGGCAGAGCGCGGGCGTCAGCCTCTGCCCCGGCCGCCCTCCCCCGCCAGCGCCGTGGTGAAGCCGTCCTTCGCCGCCGCTCCGAGGAGGAGGACGCGGGGAAGGACAAGGGGGTGCCGCGGTGGCGAGCTAGCCCTTCTCCCGGGGCCGCACTCGTTGAGCGGGGAATAGCCGGGGCAGCGGCCGGTACCGGGCTCTGTCGGGCGCCCGCTGCGGCCGGCCGCGCTTCCCGGGCACCGGGCGGGACGGAGGGACGCCGGTTAGCACCGTGCCCCCGGCGCCGAGGAGGCGACAGAGCTTGTGCAAGCGCCCGGAGGTTCGAGAGCTGGCTCTGCCCGCAGCCTCCCGGCGCCGGGCGGCCGCGCTCCGCCGGGGCGGCTCGGAGCTCCCGGCGGAGCCGCCGCGGTGGTCGCCGCTTCCCCGCCCCACTCTCTCGCCCGCAGCTCGGGCACGTCTGTTATTCATGGTCGGGCTCCCGGGAGCCCTGGCTGCTGGGGCACAGCAGCCAGCGGCGTCCCGGGGCCGGGGCAGGTTCGCGCCGTCCGCGGGGGCCGGCTCGCCCTCTCCCCGGCGCTGCAGGGAGGTCGGCTCTGCTGTAAACAGGAGCCAGCCCGTTACATAAATATAATTTATCCAACTGTCCAAAAGCTGTCGGGCTGCCTTCCTCTTCCCCGGCGACGTCTCCCCGCCTCGGCTCCCCGCGCCCTTCTCCCCCAGACCCCGCCGAGAGCTGCGCCGTTATTTACGGCGAGCCCCGGCTAATTTAAACAGCCCCTGCCCCGCTCGCCTAAGTGGAAAATGACTAAGTTTAGCAACGGCGAGAGGCGCCGGCAGCGCTTGCCGGGAGGGGCCCACGGCGGCCCCGGGGCTGCGGCACGGCGGCGGGCAGGGGCCGCCGGGCCTTGCCGGGGCAGAGCGGAGGAGCCGCGCCGCGCCCCGCCGCCGGGCGGGCAGCAGTACCGGCAGCGCGGGGGGCCAGCTCCGCCGCATACAACCCCGGCACCTCTCCTGGATGGCAGAGCTCGATCCGCCCGCTCTCTCCCTGCGCCTGGCTGCTGCCGCCTCTTGCTTCGCGGGAGGCGGCGGAAAGCTGGCCCCGGCGGGGAGCGGGGCTGTCCCCGCGCCCACCCGCCCCGCCGGGGATGCTCCTGCCCTGCGCCAGCGCCACACGGCCGAGCTGGCACCGAGGGGTCACAGGGAAAAAGGGGGAGAAGCCCGTCCGGGAGGCCGGGGACGGAGGGGCACTTACAGCGGCTCCAGATGCGAGCTTGGCTGGGCTGCCTTAATCCTGGGAGAGGGGCGAAGCTGGCCCCCGCCCCGCGGCCCGGGCTGCGCTGCTGCTGTCAGAAAGTAAATCCCCCTGGTTCCTCGGGCACTCTACGCCTCGCTGCCGGCCCGCGGCTCACCGGGAGGGCGGAGGCGGAAGGCGCCGGCCGACTGCCTCCCATTCACCCTGGCCATGCACTTTATGGCGGGCGGCCGGCGCCCCCCGCCAGCTGCACCGGGCGCCCCGCTCCCGCCCGCCCCATTCCAGCTGCGCGCC
>JAVSBS010014029.1:0-35215 GCA_033124195.1 Coracias cyanogaster
CCTGTCACCCTTGAACTGGTGAGCCTGGAACTGGACACAGTACTCAGATGTGGCCTCACCAGGGCAGAATAATGGTGGAAGAGAATCTCCCTCGACCTGCTGGTTACGCTCTTCTTAATGCATCCCAGGATACCATTGGCCTTCTTGGCCACAAGGACACATTGCTGTCTCATGCTGAACTTGTCCACCAGGACTCCCAGGTTCTTCTCTGCAGAGCTGCTTTCCAGCAGGCCAACCCCTAACCTGTACTGGTGAATTGGGTTATTCCTCCCTATGTGCAAGACCCTACACTTGCCTTTGTTGAACTTCATGAGGTTCTCCTCCGCCCAGCTCTCCAGATCTCGCTGAATGGCAGGCGTGTCAGTCACTCCTCCCAGTTTTGTACCATCAACAAACGATATACATACATAGCAAAAGCTGCTTAGAGGGCACGGCTCAGAAATAAGAAATGATGGAGCCAGGGACAAGACCAACATCCAGGTGCGTGCAAAGGAGGGAGTGCTGCTGGAAGCGTGCACAGCACAGATGGAGCCAAGGACTGCCTAAATCCTGGCCTCTCCTGTGACCTGCCCCCAAGACGAGTTAAACGCATTCTAACAGACCCACCTGCACCCATTTTTACAGCATCCTTGTGCCTCCCAGCCATGGCACCTCCATGACATGCCTGCTTCATGGCGTTTCTTCAGCTGGCTGCTAAATCCTCTTTCCAGGATCCTTTTTGTTTTGCTTTATCTTCAAAGCCCATCAGAAAACACAAGTGACTGCCAGGATGGGAAGCAGAGCTGTGGGATGGGGTCAGCAATGTCCAGGAGGGTGGCGTGGTGGCTCTGGTGCTTACAACCCATGGGCTTACTTGGGAGAACCTGGACCATCAGAAAAGGACAAATGACCAATTTCTCAGTTGAGAAGCCCGCTAAGAATAATTTAAAGCTGGTGCTCTGTGCTTGCCTTCAGCAATTGATTGATCCCACGATGGCACGCCCTCCCTCCTCATGTCAATTCTTGCCCAGTTGCTTCAACAGCAACTACCACTGCTCAACACGGAGATACAGAAAGCCACTAGCCAACAGGGTGGTACTGGGCTCCACCTCAAAACACTGCTTTTAGAAACCTGGTGCATGCCAAGCACATGAGCCACAGTCACTATTTCTTCATGATGCTTTAAAGACATGCTGCGGCCACCGAGAGCTCAATGCTTCATTGCCAGTGAACAAAAACCCCACCCCAGCACTGCTGATAAAGGCTCTTGCTACTTTGCACTGTATTTCATCTGCCCACATGTTGGAAAGTTTTAGTCCTGTACTGATGTATAGTCCTGTTGTAGCAGTTTGCATCTCCAGGCAGACAGAAAACACAGCACCCCGGTTAGCGGAAAACACTCTGGAGCTAAGTACACAAAATGACAGTACTACAAACCAGAAGCACTTGTCCCATTAAGGTTTCCATTTGCAGACAGAATAACAAGGGATGAGTTACTGGGAAACAGATTTTAAGGACATTGGTAAGAGAACAGGGCAAGAGAAATGCTGTGACTGCAGGACCTTCGCTCAGGAGTGACTCAGCACAGCAGCTGCATCCTGGAAAATTAATACTTCAGCCCCCACCAAATGCCTGCAAAGCCTTTGAGAGTTTGCAAAAACCAACCCTGGAAGCCCCATCAGCTATCTGATCTGGTCACTGCCATGGTGATTAACACGTCCCCCACCCCAGCTCAGCATGGGGACCGGCCTTGAGGGGAAGCAACCACCACCCACAGCTGCAGAGAGCTCCAGCAGTGATCTTGGGTACTCAAAGTGTTGCCAACAGAAAGCAATCACATTTTGGCCTCAAAGCCAAAGGAGACAACCCCCTCGCCACCTCCAAACCTCCCTCTTCACTCCCCCACGTGCACCCTGCACAGCCCCTGCTCCAACCCAGGTGTCCCTGAGCAGAGGGAGGTGTTAAGGAGGCTAACGCAAATCATGTGAAGTAACAAACACCTAGTATTTATTAATAAATTAGTACACTGGAAGGCAATTTTTCAATTCATTCCCCTCTTCCCCCACTCCCACCCCTGCCCACGAGGCAGCAGACGCCACCCTCGTATGACTTCTTCAAATTGAGCGTAGTACAGACTGTTCATTACGGGAGCATAATAGTTGCAAATATAATCAGACAGAATTCTTACGATGCGGTTTTCCCGCTCCCACCCCAGCCCCCCCCAACCCCCCAACCTCTTTTCTTTTAATAAAAAGTGAAGTGTGATTTTGAAGAGACTATTGAGACCAGGTAAGGTCTTTGGAGAACCTAATCGGCCACGTCTGTATAAAAAACAAGAGACACGAGTGTAAAAGCATAGCTTGGTTTAAGTCTTACACCACGAGAAGAGCAGGACCACCGGCAGCCGCCTTCGCCTCCCCACGTCCAGCACCGGCTCCCTTCCGGGCCCTGCCGTTTCCCGCAAGCAGCAAGGCAAGATAGAACTCCTTACATTCGACTGGAGGCAAAGGACCTTCTCATCACCTCGAAGGTTGGTGGGACTGACCCTTTCCTTTGCATTTGAAGCGCTTCTGCTTTAGCTTATAGGAGCGCGATACGTTGTCCGGGTGAAAACCATACAATAAATAACCGTGCTAGTAAAATCTCAGCAATGGATATGAGCTATACAATAGTACATTAAAAAAAAAGAAGTCAGCTCAGGTGGGAAGCTTAGCTGCGTTAAGAGACAGTAACCAGCAACGATTGGGGTTTTTTTTGCGTGTTTTTGCCATTTACCGCTCCAAGGCAAAAAGGGAGGTGGTGGGAGACGGTCACTCCGAGCAACAGCTTTGACAGAAGTGAGTTACAGAGCAATCCCTGATTGGATGTGTTAAATTACACCAGATTCGTGGTCTTTTAGTTCGTTAACTGCATTTTTTTTTTTTTAATATAAAGTGCATCGACTGATCTGATTGGAATGAGAACAAGAATAAGAGACGCTCGGGAAGCGGGCAGAGGGTGCAAAGACTTGGACCGAGCAATAGAGTTAAGGTGGAGGGGTGCAACGCTGGCAAACTGCCCCCCCTCCAGAAACCAAGGACACCTCAACGAAAATACTGGCCATATATTCTACAACAAAACCTGCCTGCATATTGTCGTTCGTCTTAACGAGTGCCAAGCTAGCTCTAGCAGATATTCTGAGAGTGCGTGGTGACCCAGTGCCTACAATAAGTCAGGAAGGTGGCTATAGACAGAGTCCAGGAGGGTCTGGCTGGCTTCCTGGCTCTTGACTCCGGCGATCTCAAATAGCCTGTCCAGCTTGTCTTCGGCCTGCGGGATCTCCTCGATCACGTGGAGCTCCTCGGGATTGAGGATGTGCAGCATGTCGTCAAAGATGGGCTGCAGGTCGCAAGGGTCCAAGCGCACCTGGCGCAGGACGGTGTCCTTCTTTTCTGTAGGAGGAAAGGAAAGAGTGGTCAAGAAACCTCTCAAGAAACCTCTGCTAGCCAGGGCTTGTTCTCCATGGAGACCTCGGTCCATTCCCTGGTGCCACCTCTGGATAGGGACATGCCACCAGGAGAACTGAGGAAAAAGGTGGAGGGTGATGAGTGATGAGGAGAGGAGAACACAGAGAAGCCAGCACTGCTGAGGCATCTAATCCAGGATCCTGCTAGAGCAAACGCAGCATTGATAAATGCTGAACGGCCAAAATGGAAAAGTGGAGGCAGGAGGGGAGCCAAAAAAGCTGAATTCTGCTCTTTTGAGTTGTTTTTCTTGGGTCAGCTTCATTTCCGCACCCAAGTATAAATTCAGTAGATTGATTGAGCTCAGTGTTTCACCTTCATCAGAAGTTACATAAGATTACACGCACCAAGTTAAAGTCAGTAAACACCTTCAAAAAAAGGGAAGTGACTTATGGTGACTTACATCTCAAGTCGCACGCTGCAGGATCAAGGGTAAAAAAACCAACCAAACAAAAATCAATCCTGAAATGACATTTTTCTGGTTTCACCTCATGCAATAACGCACAGGCAAACACAACAGCTAGAAGGCAGAAGAAACTCCCCTAAACACCCAGGGATGCTACAACTTCTCTGGCAGCACTCTGAAGAGTTAAAAGCCTTTAAAGGTGTTTTCTCCTCTCAAATCTGTATCATCTTTGCTAACAGGATATTCTGGTCTGGAATGAGGATGTGATAAACCTACCCTGGAGAGCCAGTTTTCCCAGTTATTTACTTGAACGGTAACATGTTGGGCAGCTCTGCCACGTGTGGGGACTGCAGGGACATGCTGTGGCATCCCTTCAGTCATCCCGCTCCCCCCAGGGTGATTTTGGTACCTTTGGTAATAAAAGAGCCTGTCCGGCTGAGCGCGGAGGAGCCGCTGGAGGTCGAGTCGCACCGCAGGAGGGGCTCTGCTTCATCCACGAAGAAGCATTTCTTCTCCGAAGGAGAGGGCTCCACGGTGAGGACAGCCGCCTCTGGGGGCTTGGGGCTGGGGCTGGGCGTGGGGCTGAGCGGGCTAGGGCTCACCGGCAGCGCCAGTCTGTCACCTTCCAGCTTGGGGGGAAGAAAGAGCAGGGAAAATTAACTCAGGGGGATGCTACGCAATGAGCTCACACTTAAAACTACCCTCATCCTGGCTTTCAACACACCCCAACCCATCTTTGAGTGGTCTCCTCATTCGGACGGCCTCCTCCTCCCAGGGGTCCTGCTAACTCACACCAGGCACCAGAGGTGACCCTGGGTGGACATCAGCACTCAACAGCAGAAGGGGTAACGCAACCTGTGCTCTTGGTAGGAGCAACCCCAGCTCTGGGATGGTGCATGCAGCTGCAGTAGAGCATTTGCAACTTGGTTTTCCACCTCACTCAGTTTATTCAAGCCCAAAACACAGCTCCTGGGGGCAACAGGTGATGATGCCCAAGCAGGTAAGCTCCCTAGAAATCCTGCTCCACAGCTATTGCTTGCTAAAAAGCGAGGCATAGCCCAGCTCTGCACCCCCAACCAGCACTGAGGCTGCAGGGTGAGAGCTGAGACCCCTCAAGGATCTCCACTGCAGCATGCTCCTGGGGCGAGCTACACTGGTAGCATTTCCAGTTAATGATCTGTTTGCCTTGTCTCACCCTTGGTCTCATGAGCACCCCATTAGAGCATGGTGAGGAAATCCATCCCACTAGACTCCAAGTTCAGAGCCAGGAAGTACAGGCAGGGGCTTGCACTGGCCACAATGTCACCCAAGTGCCTTTGCTTTTTGCTACTCTGATGCAAGCCAAGGGCAAGCGTTTGGCTCCACAGTCCCCAAGACACAGGGAGCAGCAGGCACTTCTGGGACATGCTGCACTGGGACGCAGCACCGTTTGGGTGCCAGCATGAACTCACTTCCTAATTTGACCATGCTCTACATCTTTCTTCTTCCATCTCCTTCCTACCTGCATGGCAGCAGCCAACATTATCTACCCTCCTCCATCTCTCAGCATCCCGTTGTGGTGCAAATCTCAAGCAGAGTATTTCTGCTTCTCAGTCCCTGAAGAGATGAGGGGCTCGAGGCAGCATCCCCACATCCCTGGCTGGCAGCTTGGGCACCTCTGCAGGTCACCAGGTTCCCACCAAGCAGGTTGCTTTAAGGACCATCTAATATTCTTCCCAAACCCGGCATCCCTGCTTGACCTGCCACTGAGCAGAACTGCAAGCCCTGTCCAGATGCAACCCCCTCTCCCAACAGCATCTCACAACCTTGTTTTCTCTCTCTCTCTCCAGAGGGAAGACCAGGCTAGTCCTGCTAACATGCGTTTGTCCACTACTCAGGGATTAAAAATGTAAAATTCAGATTAAAGGCTGTGGGAAAGGGAGCTGCTGAGCCACCTCCACACCAGCATGGATGTGCCTGCACATTCCTCATCCGTATCGAGGAATTCACCACCCACAAATCACATGTCTACTGAGGCGCCCATTAGTTCACATTAAATTAACACTGAAGTCTGTTCCTGGTAGAATAAAAGGGTGGTGGTTTTTTTTTCCTTCCCCATTGAAAATAAACAGGGGAGGATTTGTTCTAGGTCAGTACGTTATGCAATAGGCACGTTAAAAATAAAAGTCAGCTTTAATTTTTAATTAATAGAATCTGCTTTTTCCTCTGAAACTCCCTGTCCGATACAGCTCACGGACAAGAACCAGCCTATTGGGGAAAAGCAAGGCAAGGACCAGAGCAGTGGCTGGCTGCTTTCCAAATTGCAACACACTCTGATTTCCCCTTTATAAAACAGAAAAACAGGCTTCAGGGGTTCATTTTTCCTCGTGCAACTTATCTATTTAATGTCCAGCCACAAACCCACCTCCTGATTTCCAGGAAGGAGCCTGATGGCCAAGAAGGGCAGGGAGCAACTGGCTGCCCCAGCTCTGCCTTCCCAGCAGAGGGGAAAAACCCTTCCCAGAAGCCAATTATTTGGAGTTTAATTAAACAGCTGCTAAAACACGCTAGGAAAAAGAAAATTAGCCGAGGTTATTTGACTGTAGGCGTCCTGGGGGCCCAAAGCTTTCCAAATACCTGAACAGTTGTGAGCTTGAGGCAAAGCAAACAGGATGCATGTTAATATTTAAACTGCGGGGAGAAAGCAAGGAGGAATGAGGGCTTTGAAAGGCCAGGGAAAGCAAAAGGTTGCTGTGAGGTGAGGTCTGTGGAATAAGTGTGAAAACACACTATTCATAGCCCTTGACTCATTTGCTTGAAACCACCTTGGCCGTTCCTATTTATAAGGACGGCGGTGCTCAAGTGAAACGAGCTCAGGCTATTAAAACAAACAAAAACCCAACCAACAAACCCTCTGCAGCCCTTCTGCCTTTCCAGAGCCGCTCTATTTCTCACCTTTCCATCATCGTTGCAGGGGTCCTGCGCTTGCCACTGAGGCTGCATCTGCACCTGCACAGACAGACACAGGGGACACTGTTAAGATGCACGGTCTGGCATGAAAACCAAAGGCACCGCGGTGGCTTTGACCCATCAGCAGCCTCCTGGGGCACCCAGCCAATTTATATTTTATTTTTTGAGCACTGCAGCAAGAAGTTTGCGATGTAAAAAAAAAAAAAAAAAAAAAACGCTCCCTTTAGGATGCGGTTCGAGCACCGAGATTCCTCTTGGATCCCAACGCATCTGGGAGGATGCTCCAAGCAGCTCAGGGTGTTGAAGATGGGTGCAAAAGATGGTATAGGCTTGGGTTTGTTTTCTTTCACAGCTGCTTCCAACAGCTCTGTTTGAACTGGTGGGTCCCACTTTCTGCCTTCATTTTACTGTACCGCAATAAAAGCTCATCTCAGGCAAACAGAAACTGCAGCTGCTGTGCTAATGTTAGGAAGGAGCGGTCACAGGCATTAAAAAAACCCCTCCCTTGGGCGATGCTACCCTGTAATTCCTCCTGCGGCAAGCCGGCAGTAATAAAAGCTGCTGGCAGGTTTGCTGCTGCATCAGCCTGGCTTTGGGCAGCAGTGCTTGGGTTGGGTTTTCTTGCCCCAACACAAACATGACTCAAACTACTGCTGGTGGGTTTTTTTTTTTTAAGCAACAGGAAAATTGAGCAAGGAGCTGGGGTTGCAGCAACCTCCACAAAGGGTGGCCGCACACCCTCTCAGGATCAGGGATAAATTTAGGACCAAGTCCACTGCTTCCTGGATTCCCTGTGGAAAGATGACACCCAGCTGACACCAGCCCTATTTCCAGGTCTGTTACATCTCCATAGAGGATGTGGGAGGAGAAACCCCAGCACATGACGCGGGGTGGGCTGGGCAGCAGCCCTGCATGGATGATGCTACAGATGTGGGGTGATGTTGGCATGGGATGCTTTCTCTACAGTCCCTGCAGGTGTAGGGAGGATTGACTTGAACAGCTTCATGGTCCATGTGGTGTCTGGGGTCCACCTTCAGGACAGACCAGAGCTTGGAAGGCAGCCATGCCACAAGGTCTCATTGAGGTGGCAGAGAGATGCAGTGATGGCGTACAGGTGATGCAGAGCAGGAGGCAAGCCTTTGGCCAGGATGGGAAGGGCACAAGGGTGCTCACCATCTGAGTGGAAAAGCCCAAATGTCCTCTCAGTGTCCTTCCCCTCACTGGCCAGGTTTCAGAAAAGTGCTCAATACCACTTCTGTGGTGGAGCTAGCATCGCTCAAGACAAGAAAGCCCTGGAGGAGAGCTACTCAAGTCAAGCTCCATGTGACCCAGGACAGGCAATGCCAAGTCAGGGGAGTATTTAGATGCCAAGACCAAAACACAGCCATCCATGGAAGAAGGAGCACTTCCTCAGTGGCCCTGGCCATTCAAGTGCTTCTCTAAGCAGAAGACGGTGTCTCCATGAGAGGTCCTCGTGGCCTCTACTTTCTATGGACTTGCCCACCCACTTTTTCAACTCAAAAGTTGAAAGAAGAGTTGGCGAAGCCATGATGAAGAGTTTCCAAACTCAGCTACAGGCTAAGTCAGTACTGAGTTCAGCTTGTTACGACTCCACCATCTTCTAGTTTCATTTTACCCTCCCAAGCCCATTGTGCTGAAAATACACAGGCCCGAGGAGATGTGGCTACCACCTCAAATGTAACTGCATCTACTAGAAAGTTTATATCTTTGCATTTATATTACTTATATTTGTACTACTTTATAAATTATTAAATTTGTTTATTGCACATTCTCGAGCCTGGTTCAAACCCAACCACAGTTTACTGAAAACCAACTCAGGGTTTAGAGCAAACCTGAAGGAAAACAGTGATGCTTGCTCCAGCAAAACCCAAACAGCCCTACCCCTTTCCTAGGGCTCTGGCCATGTTATCCTAGAGCTTTGTCCCTCAAATAAAACCCGATGCAAGTCCAGAAGGAAAAACTTCATGCAGTTTTGGTTTTTCCTGGCTGCTTGGGCATTTCCCAGCCCTTGGACCACAGGCTTCCCAGCTGGGAAATCCATCCAACAGCTTCACCCTCGCTCCACCGCCAACACGTGAGGGTAACACAGCACAAAGCTAATTGCTAATTACTGGGCCCAGCCCAATTCTGCTTTGCCAAAAGAGGAAGCGAAGGAGCTGGATTTGGGGAACGCTGCTTTAAGATCTTAACTCCCCCAGGGATTTTGACTTCCAAAAGCGGAAGGAAAGGAGCCAAAAGGCACTGCCCCAGCCGCGTGCCTGGACATGGGGCTGCTTTCACATCCTCTTCCTCTCTGGCACCCTTCAAAAACCCCACAGCTCAACCTCACAGCAGACCCCGGCCTGACATATCTGCTGATTCACGGGATTCCCTGCAGCATGCAATTAGCCATGGACCTAAACCTTGTTGGGCTTGGGGCTGCAACCTCCCACTCTCCATTTTCAGCATCTCCCTTATTAATTTTTTTTTTTTATTAAGCTTTGCTGAGGTAGCACTGCTGAGCAAGGCCGTTTGCTTCCCCTCCATCCATTGCCTGAAATATTTCAGCCGAGGCCAGCAGAGCCATAAATAAAGGGGCAAGAGCTTAAAGCGCTGCCTGTGGTAGGTCACTTATGGTAGCCAACGTGGCCAGCCGCGCCAGCAACACCTCAGGCCAGCCCGGTTGTGCACAGACACCCACTCGTATCTGCTAAAAGCTGTTAGGCACCCCGCAAAAAAATCCCATTACCCAGTGCCTGCGCTGCACCGAACCTGTTCTGATTTCAACCCCAAAATGGAGAATTGCAACTTGCCAGGAGAGCCGTGAAAAAAAAAAAACCCTCTCCCTTTCCCCACCTCTACCCCCTAGTTTTGTCGATGTCAGCACTGCTCCTCTGGGGTGTGCCTGTGCTCGCTGGCAGCGCCCGCGCTGGCACGCCGCTGCTCGGCAAGCCCGCCTGCAAGGGGAGAGATTTTGCAAACCCTGAGCTGGAGAAGCGTTCGTGGTCAGGGCCAACCTTTAACAGGAGCCCGGTTAGGGAAACATCCCCCAAAACACCTTCCCACAACTTCTGCACTCACTATACTCTCTAGATCAGCTGCGAAAAACCCCTAGCGAAGTAATTCAGAGGGCTAATCCCGTTTTAACCTAAATTCAGTCAGCACAGTGCAAAACCGGTATAATCTCCTGCAGCTAAAAAAGCTGCCGAGCCTTTCCCTACCCGAAGGAAAATGTTCCTGCCATGCACCGTAACGCTCCAGAGACTCCCATTAATTCCCCTATGCCTGCTGGGGGTTGCAAATATTTGGATTTCAGAGCCCGAAAGGCTGCCAAGGGAATGGGGAATTACAGGAGAGAACAGCTTTGCCTCTGCCGGATTCACAGACTGAAGCCAGATGCCAGATAGAGGATTTAGAACAGCAGGTGGGGTGGGATGGGATGGCAAAGGGACACTGGTGGGTTTTAGGGTACCTATTTGCTGTCAGAGTTATAGAAGTATAGCACCATAGCAGGGTTTGGGTTGGAAGGGACTTTTAAAAGGGCATCGAGCCCAACTTCCCTGCACTGAGCAGGGACAGCTTCAACTAGAGCAGGTTGCTCAGAGCCCTGACCAGCCTGACCTGGAATGCTTCCAGGGATGGGACATCGACCACCTCTCTGAACAACTTGGGCCAGGGTCTCACTATCCTCATTGTAAACAATTTCTTCCCTATATCTAGTCGAAATCTTCCCTCTTTTAGTTTAAAACCATTACCCCATGTCCTATCCCAACAGGCCCTTCAAAAAAGTCTGTCCCCATCTTTCTTATAGGCCCCTTTTAAGTACTGAAAGGCTGCAAGGTCTCCCTTGAGCCTTCTCTTCTCCAGGCTGAACAACCCCAGCTCTCTCAGCCTGTCCTCACAGCAGAGGGGTTCCAGCCCTCTGATCATTTCTGTGTCCTTCTCTGGCTTCGCTCCCACAGGTCCATGTGTCTCCTGAGCTGAGGACACCGGAGCTGGAGACAGCACTGTGAGGCCTCACTAGTGTGGAGAGAGCTGTCTCTACAGCTGCAGAACCACCTCCCTCAACATGCTGGCCATGCTGCTTTAGATGCAGCCCAAGATATGGCTGACCTTCTGGGCTGCAAGCGCATGTTGTCGGCTCATGTCCAGCTTCTCATCCACCAGTATCCCCAAGTCCTTTTCTGCAGGACTGCTTTCCATCCCTTCATCCCCCAGCCTGTGCTGACACTTGTGATTGCCCAAAGCCAGATGCAAAGGAGATGTTTACGCCACGCAGTAACACCATTCTGACCTATGAGTTAGGGGTGTTGGGGCTTTCTTATGATACAAGGCCATGGGCAGAGATGGGGGAGTGCCCATTTGCACGCAGGGATGCCAGGCAAGGGACAGCACAGCCACCCATGTGTCCCTCTCAGGCTCATCTTGCTGCTGGGCTGGGCCACCCCAAGTGCTCCTTGCTATTAGCTGTAGGAAGGACACATACATTTGCATTGCGTATAAGAATCTTCACTCCCTCCACAGCACAAAAACCTCTTTTTATTATTTTTGGGGTTTGTTTTTGTTTTTGTTTTTTTTTTTTTGCAAGACTGCTTCTGCAGGGCTGGTTGCTGGAGAGGTACAGCGCCGCACCTATGTCTGTTACCAACGAGGTGACTCACTTCTGGGTCAAACTAGTTCCATATAGAGAGAAACCACCCCGATTTGTCTGCATTTAGCCAGACAAATCACCTAGAGCCAAATTTGGATTAGCTCTAATTGAAAGGCTTTCCAAGCAGTAAATAATGCTCCCAGCACTGAGCAACCTGCTCCCCTGGCTGCTCATGGTCTGCATCACCACGATGCAGCTCAGGCACCAGCATGAGGCTCCAGGGATTCAGTCGCCTTTGCGCAAGCTGCTTGCCACAGCTTTCTGCATCCCTCCCAGGGCCATTCTATCACCATCCGCATCCACAAAGTGTGAGCCAAGTCAGGGAGAGGAAGCAGACAGGTCACAGCAGGTAGTACCTTGCAGAAACACAATGTTCTGCCACACTGAACCTGCACCCCAGGGTACTTTTGAGCTTTGACATCCCACACGCCACTTCAGCGCATCAACTGGTCCAGGACCTTCAGGGCAGGGGAACGGCCGACACCTAAGGCTGATCATGAGGGATGCTTATCTGAAAAAGCCTGATCCCATGTATAGGGAGGAGGATGCACCAGCTCAAGTGACATTTTAAAAACACCTTCTTTGATGAAATGACCCCCATTTCTCATGTGGGCCCACCTGAGCCATCTGCTCAAAAGATCAGTGACCCGATTTTACCAATTTCTAGGAAAGCAAGTGAAAGCGGTGGGGGATCACCAGGCTCTAGGTGCTGCTGGACACTGGGAAGCAAAACACACTGTTTTAAAAAACAAAGAGAAATGTCCTCGAGGAAAGATGGTTGGGAAGTCCAGAAGACTTGCATGCCATTCAAGGTCCTGTGTACTCGCCGCGGCGAGACAAGACGTGCAATGTATCAGACAAGAGCTACCAAAACCCAGCCCCTCATTACCGGCGTGGTGTCCTCCATCAGACCTCGAATCTTCTCCACCACGTCATTGCGGCGGTGCTGGCGGAGGGCACTGATGAGCTGGGCCAGGCTGGCCTCAGGTCCGCGGATGGTCCAGTGCTGCAAGGCAGCGTAGGCACGCTCGTGGTCAGCCGCGTAGCCGTTGGAAAAAGCTGCCACCTCACGCTCGCTGGCATTGCACAGGAACTGGTAGATGTCCTTCCACTGGCTCCCCACCTGGGCTGCCACCAGCTTCAGGATGTCAATGCCTGTGGGGCAGAAGAGCTACAGGTGAGAAACAGGGGTCTGCAGCCTCCTAGCTTTAGCAAAGCTTGTCCCCCAGCCATGCTTTGCTGCTCTTTGGTTGGTCTTTGTTTATTAGAGACCCTTCATGAGTCAAGGCTGCAAGTTCTGCAGAAAAGCAGCACCCATAACATGCTCAACACCTGCTACACAAGTAGAGGGTGATAGACCCGTAAGGCTGTTCCAATTGAGGCACATGCGCTCTAAAATTAACCACATTAACTGTAAAATTTCCTGCACTCTTCACAAGAAAAACCCTGGTTCCTGCCGCCAGACGGCTGCAGGAACAAGGAAGATGATGACATGCTCGCCCATCACAGCCACCGCTTTGAACTGGAGCTAGATTAAGGAGTGAGTCACCAAAGCATCTCTGTAAAGATTAATATTTCCATAACAGAGCACGTACAATCACATTTAGAGCCGTTTCCAGTACAAACCAGTGGGACGTTGTCGTAAAGCACTGCAATAGGCTGCCCAGGGAAGTGGTGGAGTCACCATCCCTGGAGGAATTTAAAAGGTGTGTAGATGTGGTGCTGAGGGGCAGGGTTTAGTGGTGACCTGGCAGTGCTGGGTTAACAGTGGATTTGATGATCTTAAAAGTCTCTTCCAACCAAAATGATTCTATGATGACTCAGTTACAGGACAAGAGATCCTGCACTGGGTGGATGGAAGATACAGTAGGGGATCTGAAGAGCAAAAAGGCAGTTTCTCCCCAGAAAAGCCCTAGAGACATGTTTGCTCAAGGCAGCGAGGGTTTCCTCCCTTTAGCTTTGGGAGCAAGGCAAAACCCATGCTCATCCTTGCAACTATTAAGAGATCAAGAGTTAGGAGTTCAAATAAGCTGTACCTCTCCCATAATGGCTAATTAACCTTGCTTCATCAAGCCAAACACCACCTTGTTTTAAACCACACATGAAGGATCGGCATAGATGAGCTGCAGAGATAAACTCACTTCTTCCAGAGAGGGAACCACACCTTGGGTTTCCTCATGAGCCAGCAAGTCTCCATTGCTACAGGGACTATTTCTCCTTCCCTCTGTGGGCACAACAGCTGTCAGCAAAAACAGCTGCTCACCGAGGAGCATCATGGCCAAGGTCCTTCCTGCTGGCCTAAAACCTTAGTTTAAGGCAGCTGAGACCAGACCTCCCAAGCACACCTTCAGGTCACAGCCTTGACATAGCCATATATATATAAAATAAATATCAACTATACAGACTGATACATATATATCTATAAAAAGTATATACCCTGATATAGATATACTGATATCTTTTAAAAAACAGTACACCCTGATATTTATTTATATTTTTAATAGGTGTATATATACACATACATATGATAGATATTTGTATATACCTACATATTATATAGATTTTTATGTGTATATATTTTAAGATATGATATAGATATTTTATATGTGTGTACACATATGCATGTGCATATATATGATATGCATGTACCACCTCCCATGGAGGTATGATGGCCAGGGCTTATCCCCCCACGCAGGGGATGCAGCCCCCTCAAAACCAAATTGGCCACAGGGCTTTAACTATGGAGAGGTTAAGGAGGGAAGGGGGGAAAAAAAAAAAAAAAAAAGGCAAAAAAAGCTTTCTTCAGTATTCAAAGTAAGCCCAAGACAGAGACAATATTCCCCAGCATTAAGGAACAAGATAAGGCTATTGAGATTTATGACGGGGCTAATTATCCGAGACACATAAATGGATGCTATTGCCCATCATATTTCAAAACGGTAGCAGGAATTACTCCTGGTCTTGTTAACTCTTCCTGTTACTCCAGCAAAGACCCCGAGGTCCTCAGTTCAAGGTGACAGAGGTCGCTTGCAAGCTTTCAGGCAGATCTCAAATTCCTCCCCTCTGCTCTGCCTTGGTGAGGCCACATCTGGGGTACTGTGTCCAGTTCTGGGCTCACCAGCTCAAGAGGAACAGGGAACTACCAATGGAGGGCTACAAGGATGAGTAAGGGACTGAAGCATCTCTCTTAGGAGGAAAGGCTGAGAGCCCTGGCACTGTTTAGCCTGGAGAAGGCTGAGAGGGGATCTGATCTGAAGGGTTGGTGTCAGGAAGATGGGGCCAGTCTCTTTTCAGTGGTGCTCAGTGACAGGATGCAGGGCAATGGGCACAAACTAACACAGGAGGTTCTACCTCAACATGAGGAGAAACTTCTTTACTGTGAGAGTGACAGAGCCCTGGAACAGGCTGCCCAGACAGGCTGTGGAGTATCCTCCTCTGGAGACTTTCAGAACCTCATTGGACATGTTCCTGTGTAACCTGCCCTAGGTGAACCTGCTCTGGCAGGGGAGGTTGGACTAGATGATCTCCAGAGGTCCCTTCCAACCTCTACTCTACCATTCTGTGATGCCGTTGCACCCAGGCTGGCTGTCAGTCCTTCACAGGAAGGACAGGCAGCCCAAATTACTCCGGCAGCCAAACCCTGTGCCTTCAGGCATCACACACCTGTGCCAGTAAGAAGCCCAAAAGCCAACCTGGGTTTGCAGTCAGATTCTTCAAGCTTGCAAATTCAAGTAGTTTCGGTGTAAAAGCTGCAAAAAGCCAGATTTATGCAGCTGACGCTTGATTTTATCACTCAATCAAAGGAGGGGGGGAGAGAAATCCTTGAATATGAGGGTAGAAAAAGCCCTGCAAGGCTTGTGCCCCAAGGTAACAACAACAATGCAAAGAAGGATGAGGAGGTCCAGTACTGCTTATCATACATATATATATATATATATAAAAAGAGATATAGAGAGATAATGACTTGTGCACTGAGCTATATCCCCATGTAGCACATAAGTCATTTTCTTTGTGCATAAGTCTTGCAGAGCTGTTTCTACTCTCATATTCAGGGATTATTTTTTCCTGGGTTGAGTGATATGTATATAGACAGAAGTACATACAGAGTGCTGCCCATTTTTATATAAACATATATATACACACACATATATATATATAAAATAAGCAGAGTCAGGTCCTCACCGACAGTGAGGTGAAGCATTACAGCTGGGTGGGAGTGTTGCCCACACCCACTCCCACGCACAGCAGTCACAGAAGCACCAAAACATAATTTGCTGGTTTATGACCCCCACATAGCACATCTACTCCTCTGAGGGAAAGAAAACCCATATACCACCTGCTCCCATCTACGTATTTCATGCTGGTAAATCGCAGTATTTACAACTGCTGTACTGGTGAGAAACATTTTTGGCAGGTTGCAACTGGATTTGCACCCGTTTTATGTGGTGGCATGGCATTTACGTCCTGATGTTCTCACACAGGATTTACGACATGAAGCACTCATGCTCCTACTGGCATTTTCAAGTTTAGTATATTTAATCTCACCGTTCAATAAAGTGGCCCCATAAACATGTTTATATCCCTCACCAATAATATCCCAGGGCACAAGAACGCACCAGGCAGCAGAGGACTTAATGGCGCGTAATCATCTTTGGAGAACAAATGTTCCATTAAAAACGAATTTAGAAATGTCTACCTTAATACTGTAAGAACCTTAAACTCATTTTCTTGCAACTATTAAATGAATTTAAGCCCCATATGTTTGCTACATCCACTACAATATTGTGCAGACAAAACCCCAGACAGATATAGAAGAGATGCAGATGCAAATGCAAGCACAGATTTGGCTCCAGTCAGTTAGAAAACCATTGCTCCCTCTGTTCTTGAAAAATAAGATTAAAACCATGACATGACAAGTTGTGGCTGCACGCTGCCAAGTATCACTGCTCAAGCCATTTACAGTAACTTAATTCACTTGTTCAAAACCAAAATAAAATGTTAATGCTTATAATAAGCTTACAATACTACTATTTCCATATTTCCAGAAGCCCTGCAAGTTACTCTGCAGAGCACTAATAGTGCTGGAGCATCCCACTGGGATGGGAACGTGCCTGCCGAGGTGCATGGAGCAAAAAAGCTCAGTTCCACCTTAGGTCCCCACCTTAGGTCCTGGGTCCTCTCCACTCATCGAACTATGTGGACCTTCTCCCATCACATTCATCTGCATGCCAAGGCTGGAGATGGTGCTCAAAGCCCTTCAGATCCCAGCAATTCCAAGTAAAATGGCCAAGCTCTGTGGGGACAGCACTTTAACCTACCCTTTTCATGCTTTCCATGAGAAGACGGTCACAGCCACATCAGCATGATGCTAAAGCTGCTCTGAGCTTGCAAATAGCAGAGAGCAGCCCGAGTCGTCCTCCTTTTTTAAGGTAGGCCATGTTAACAGTCTTGGAGAGCCACCACCACACCGCTGCTCATGCAGGAGGGCACCATTACCCTCTCCGTCCTCACCATCAGGGACCATCACCATTTACCATCCAGCTTTGTTTGCTTCATATACTGGAATTTAAGAGGAACCCTTGCTATGAAACCCCGATGGCTGTATCCAGCAGAGCTGTGTGTGTTCTGACCATCCCAGTGCAGGCCATGACAGGATCTGAAGAATCCAGGACATCCATGAGTGCCTTGAGTACCAGGGCAAGTGGCATTTCAATTGTAATTATTTAAACACTGCAATTCTCTAAATGTTGTGATGGGCTGCTCCATGTAACCACCTAATATTTCAAGGTGGTGATAAACTTGGAGCAATGAAGAGCTCCCCTTCAAGCCAGGACAAGGCCAACATGTGCACAGGCAAATGCTCTTCACTATCTGTCTGGGGTTTTGTTTGCACAATTTGGGAACATGGGCACAACCAGGCATGTTTACAGCCAGAGCAAACTGAAGCAAATGGAGACAAGTCCAGAGACAAACAGATGCCTGTAGAGCAGCACAAGCAAACAGCACTGCTGAATCCACGTCCGGCTCATCTACAAAGATGCTAAGCTGAAAGGAGGACCTTCCTGGTCTACAGACAGGTCTCTCACCTCCAAGTGCACTGCTCACCTCTGCCCTGATCTTCCCCATAAACACCGTTTCAGTGGTTTCCATTTGCTTATTTTGGATCTGGTTCGAGATTGTTCCCACCCGTTTCCAGCTTCTTCAGATGTTTCCCACCTCATTGTGGTACATAGTTTGGCACAGATAAAGCAGTCACTCCTTCCACTCATCAACGTCACCACAGTGGTCATCACACAAGCACACGGAACTTGGCTGAGCTTTAATGACTCTCTTGAGCTTGTTCTGGACAAGCCTCACTCATCTCCCATAGCCCTGCTATTTACAGGTTGGACACAAACCCAATTCTTCAGCAATCATTTGGCCTCAAGCAGGGCAAGAAGCCAATGCAGCGTAGGGCCATGACCAGCAGTGCTGGCATGCTTATGTACAATATTTTCAAGAGACCATTTCGCTTCTCTGTTGTTTCTTTTACACGTCTTCAAGCAAACTCAAGAACAGTGGAAGAGCAACTCTGGCAGAAGGCTACACCCAAGCACCTGGCAGCAGATACAGTAAAGTGTAACCACAGTCTAGCCACAGAGGAGCTTCGGTTCCTTCCTCTCCCCACCTTCTCACAAACAAAAAAAGCCATCATTATTTTCATTTTCAGGACTCAAGCTAAAGACCATTGGGTATTTGTTAGAAGACTGCTCATTGAGAAGCTGCCACCTTTAAGGGCAAATATCATGCTTACGTCTACAGAGCCCTGCCAAGCCACGTGTCCTCCAATCCCACTAATAATGGTCACAGCAGAGAGAAAATAATTAACACAACATCAGTTCAAGTCTTATACAGCTGAGAGGCAAAGCTCAGGAGATCCTCCAGGACCTGTGGTACACACAGTCTCATTTAGCAAACAGCTCCTCTGCCCAGGGTTCCAGAGCCAGCTTCATGCATTTTCAGAAAGGCTGGATTTCAGGAGACTCCATGCTCCAGCCGTTCATCAGCAGGGACAGGTTTCACCAGTCCACCCACAACACCAGTGGGAACTGACCTCTGTTAACCCAGTACCAATCTGAGCTGGAGCTTCCACCACCTACCTACTGACACAAGTATCCTAGAGGTGGGCAATATTAATTTGTACACCATATGCAGTGACAACTCCTGTCTGTGAGCAGCTGGCTGGATTTTGACACTTGCACAGACCTTGAGAATGAAACATCATGGGTGGAAAGCACAGCCCAAGGCCACACCCAAGTCCTACAGGAGAACCATGGTGATATAGCTCAACCCTCCCCTACATTCAGATGAAAGCTCCGAATCCCTGCAAACCCAGCTCTGTTCCTGAGCTAAGCCCACCCACCTCCTCCAAATATCCTCCTGACTCATGAGAAACACAGCCAAAGCCGCCTATTTTTACCTGTGAGCAGACACTGAGAGCCTGCATGTACAAGCAAGGCAGGACAAGGCACATCCAAACTCCAGTGGACAAGACACCACAGCTAGGCCAAACCAGGGCTTAGAAATCCCAAACCCTTCACACAAAATACTTTTCCAAAATGTGAAAATTTCACCAACCTCTACCGAAAAGAGGAGGCTATTGAAAACTCAGTTCCTCCCCCTACCAAATATATTTCAGATCCTAAGTGAGAAGGTTTGGAAGAGGTGCAAGCTCCTGCAGCTGAGTTGGGGCAATCACAAGTATCAGCACAGGCAGCTGGGATGAAGAGATTAGGAGCAGCTTTGTGGAGAAGGAGCTGGGGGCACTGATGGATGGACATGGGTGGGTAATATGCGCTCACAGCCCAGAAAGCCAACTGTGTCCTGGGCTGCATCAAAAGAATTGTGACCAGCAGGTCAAGGGAGGGCATTCTGCCACTCTATTCTGGTGACACCCTACCTGAAATGCTGTGTCCAGCTCCAGAGTCCTCAGCACAGGAGAGACGTGGACCTGTGGGAGTGAGGCCAGAGGAGCGCCACAAAAATGATCAGAGGGCTGGAACCCCTCTGCTGTGAGGACAGGCTGAGAGAGCTGGGGTTGTTCAGCCTGAAGAAGAGAAGGCTCCGGGGAGACCTTATTGCAGCCTTTCAATACTTAGACAGCTTGTAAGAAAGATGGGGAGAATCTTTGTAGCAGGGCCTGTTGCAACAGGACAAGGGGCAACAGTTTTAAACTGAAAGAAGGTACATTTATATTGGACCTAAGGAAGAAGTTCTTTACTGAAAGGGTGTTGAGACACTGGACCGAGAAACTGCGGATGCCCCATCACTGGAATTGTTCAATGTCAGGATAGACGAGACTCTTAGCAACCTGATCTAATGAAAGATGTTCCTGTCTATGGCAGTGGGACTGGACTAGATGATTTTTGAAGGTACCTTCCAACCAAAACCTCTCCATGGTTCTAACAAGAGCCAGTGCTGGGACAGAAAGGCCACACTTATGAAGACATGTTAGCGATTTGCTGGTTTTCCCATAGAGGACAGTGCCAGTATCAGACCCTCCCAGGAGCCAATGATTCACATCCTTAGCAAGTCTGTTTGGGCAACAAACCACTAAATGGTGATGTTTATCAGGTTCTGTTTTGTTATTTTTTAAAAAACCAAACCAACAAAAATCCTGCAGGGCAGGAAAGGGACTCTTGACAAACACTTCCCACACGCTCTCTGGAAAATAACCAAACAAGGCAGTCAAGGAAAGTCTGGATCAGCCACATATGCCTACAAACATGTTTGAGATCCAGGAACTTGAGGGCCAGCACAAGACAAGATTGCCCTTTCCACCACATGCTATGTAGGAGTCACTTCTGTAACAGCACCTTTGGTCCAACCCTCCTGAGACCCACATGAGCTCCTGCCCATCACCATGGGATGTTCTCCCTGCGCATCTCCCCACATTGGTGTTGGGGACCTGCAGAGCGGACTTGCTCCTCCTTTGGTTAAAAGTGGAATGGCCAGCATAAGTATTTTATGTAATTATTAAATTTTAAACAGCTTTGGCAGAGTTAATCTTCATTATAACCCTCTCAGACAGCTGGTAACCCTGAGCAAGCACACTGCCATGGCCCGAGCCATATAAATATCCAGACACCCGCAGATGCCAGCCTGAGGATTAAATTCACCTCCTGCATTTCCCCTCCTCCCTGGACAGAGCCTTGGCAAGCAGGGAAAGAAAAATCTGCCTTGTTATTTGAGGAGTCATGTGTGAGAGCCCTGCCGACGTGAGAAATCACAGCCCTGATGGTGCAGAAACCCATGCTGGGTTTGCAGCCTCCATCATTTGTGCTTTCCAAGGCTCCCTTTTACCATGAAGACACAGTCAGCTCCTGCATACACCCTTTGAAGACCATGCAGCTTCCCAAAAGGTCAAGTTTTGGGCAAAGTTTTAAGATGAGTAGTTTGAGGAAGATGGTGTTTCAAACTCATCAGATGTCACAAAGCTCCTATGGCAGAGGTCTGAGATGTTTCATCCCACCCTGAAGCAGAGCATCATGCCCATGCTGGAGCAAACATAGCATGGAATGCAGAGCTCCCACACAGCTGAACAAGCTCCAGTGAGGGGGCATTCCTGTTTTAGGGCTCGGCAGTACCACAGCATCCACATTCCTCTTGGTGCCCAGCACACATCCACCCTTTCCAATTTAACAAGCTCCCTTCTTGCCTGGGTCTCACTTTGCAGAAGCAGACAGGCTGACGTTAGAGGACCACCAGTCATCTGCAGATCATTAAGCTCCAGATGCAGAAGAGAGACTGCTTTGGAAAACAAACAAAACCAACACCTCCTGCCTCCTCACTTTGGCAGGCAGACAGATGTTAATCCCTCACCTCATGCTCTGCCTGCCAGAGTCATGTTAGGGTTTGCACACAGGCCCAGGGCTGCTACTCTCCAGGCATAACCGCAATTACCAAATTAGGTCAGCAGCAATGGGCACACCTGCCCTTAGGAGATGCTGCTGGCCTTCTCTACCCTACCTGTGGTCTGAGAAGAACCTTGAGGCCACCAGTAGGAGACTGGTGAAGCTTTAACCCCATTGTTTCTCCCCATGCTCTGCAGATGTGCTGAAGAGACAGAGTCCCCAGGCATGTTCCACAGCAGCTCCTCCATCTTTGCCCCATCTCCCAGCATGATGATCCTGCCACCAAGCTGTGACCTGGTCAGGAGCTGATCAAAGAGAAAACTACCCCTACAAAACAAAATCACCGCACTATGTGGCTTTCATCTCATTTACCCATAGAAGCACTAAGGAAGGGTCCTAAAGTAGCAACGAGAATTACCTCGTAGACTTGCGAGTGCCATTCCTGCAGCTGTGTTTCCTTACTTAGACAACACACATACTGCCAACACAACCGTTGGTTATATTCACACGGGGATGCTTTGGAGCTAGAGCACAGCATCAGGCTCTCTGAGGTACAAGAATCTGGTCCCTCTTCAACACCTCATCAACTTCCTTGGGAGCAGACCAAGCTCAAGCCTAGCCCTGGTCCTACACAAGTGAGCTGTAAGCCAAGGACTGCTCCCTGGGAATCGCCAACCAAGATGATCTTGGCTTCCAATGTGCTGACAACTGGGCATCCCAACAACTGAGCAGCCAAGACCCTCAAAACCTGACATTCCCCACCTTTCCATTACCCCTCAACTCCCCACTCTGATCTTGAGGCATTTTCAGTACACACTCTTCCACCTGCAGTCAAGTCTCAGCTCCATCTTGGCTGCAAACAGCTTTTGAAGAACACTTTATTTCTCCAATTATTTAACCAGAGGCTTCCTGGCTTCACTCACCACCCACTGCAACAATGTGCAATTATAAGACTTGAAGAAAAATAAAAGGGAAGTGGCATCTCATGCCAGGCCAGCGGTGCCAAAAATCTGTTCCTCAGTCTTTCAACTCAAAAAAGAAAACCACTAAACTCTTCTTGCCTCTTGGCACATCATTTCAGGCATCTTCTATACACAGGTTTCACCCTAAATCGTAACACTTTACACGGTCTTTGCCCTTTCATTGTTTGCTACTCAAAGGGTGAAAGTCAAAGGCAACACTATCAGCAATTTCTGCAAGATGATTTCAAGCCCACCTTCATGTTTGGCATAGACTGATGACAAATCTGGCATTTCCAAGACATTCAGGAGAGAGGCTTCAATCCTCAAGTTTTATTGAAAGGTTTCTGCAACCTCAATTCCTTGCCTTTAGAAACAGCTGAAGAAAGGAAGGGGGTATTTACTAAAAGAAAGGGATTGTTTAGAAAGTGTTTCCAGCATGTAAGCTGTTTTTGATCTTCTACAGGGAAGTAGTCACACAAGGTTAAAACCACAGAGCGCTATCAGCCCAGTACCCATGTCGTGCAGGCACCACCACACTGATAATTTCTTTGGAAATCTTTGTTTGGCAAACTGCTTTTCCCCTTTGCAGAGCTACAACGTAAGAGCCAGCTGAAGCAGCAAGAGGTCAAGCTTCTCCAACCACAGCTGCACCATTAGTGCTGCCCAGCCTCCTCATTCATGTGTAGGAGAGACCTTGGTGCTCTGGGAAGAGCCCCTGCCACGGGGACAGCAAGGAGAGCTGTGGAGGCAGACTATCTGCTAAGTCAGGCAAGCTTTTCCTAGACCTCTGAACCATTTAATCCAGTGAGAATCACTGGCATTTGCTATCTTGGCTGGAACATGTCCACGTTAAGGACACGGGCCTAGTTTTAACACCAGCTGCCCAAGCTACCGTTATTTTTAGGTGTGGGCTGTTATTTAAGGTATGTATTATAACTAGAGAGAGCATGGGGCATAGACACCAGCTCATGTGGAGAGGACGACAAGTTAAACACTCCATGATGAAAACCACTGTTCAGGATTGCACACTTATCTCAACTAAGCAATTCAGTAGATCTAGCGCCTTCAGGAATTGGGCAAGAACTTGAGCCATTGCTTCCACTCTGAAATCCTCCTCTTTTGGGAAGGAATCCAACCACAGCAAGATGTCTTTGCTCCAGCACTGAGCAGTGCTAGTACCACGTGACCGTGCTTCACTCAGAACTGATGAGCTTGAAGTAATCAGTAATAAAATCCTCCAAACAGGCAGAGCTTTGGATGCCCGTTGGGCACAATGGGAGGTTTGAGGGGTGCCAGTGCGAGGGCAGCCGCCCAAGTACTGCTTCTCTGAGCAGAAGCTGCAGTGCCTACGTCAGACCCAGTCTTCCCTTTCAAAGGTTAAAGCTGTTTACCAAAAGGATTAGGAGGGAGGAGATGGTAAACTAGGAGGAAGCTGGTGGAGACTGTGCGCAATAGGTACGTACACAGGCTTTGCCCCAGCAATATACACGCCCCAACCCCTTGCTAGTGTGGCCAGCCAACGTGTAAGTGGAGAGGTCATATGGATGTGGATGCACTGCCAGCACCAGACCCTGAAATCATCTTTCAGAAGATGATTTAAATCTAATTGCTTGCCCTCCATACCTCTAGTGCAACCACAAACCAGGCTGGCACCTTAAGACCTGGGGAGCAGCTGTGGTCCTGACATCTACAGCAGCTTTGCTCTGGCTGCCTACTGTGGAGAGATCTGCGCTAGCAGCACAGGAGGGGTAAGGTTTCCCCTCTGCAACAGCCTGAAGTTTGCTGCTGGCTATATTCCTAGAATCACTCATCCTCACCTGAAATGCTGCTTCAGGATGAAGCATGATTTGGGTACAAGCACTGCTGGAGCAGCAGAAAGCCGAGCCGTGATGCTGCAGCTCTACAGTACATCTCAGCTGTACGGCCAGTTACTAAATAAAAGGTCAACTGCTCTACAACACTACATCTTCTCTTGTTTCAAGTAAATGGTCTTAAAAGCCAGATGTTTCACTAGGAAAACTAAGGAGGGATTTATACTCCACCACAGAGGAGAACAATTTCCATATCTGACAGGACAGAGCACCACCACCAAGTCAGAACTAATGAGTGAGGCTCTTTCAGCTGAGGCACCGTGCTTTAGGCAACACCAGAGCTGCACTAAAAGCAAGACAAACCATTAATTGGTTTGTGCTCATTTGTCTGCCTTCATTGCACAAAGTTCAGCTGAGGACATTCAGTGGCAGGAGGAAGTCATGAAGCCACCCACGCCAACACGGAACCAGCACGACTATCGCGAGAATGACTGGGAGAGATGTGCAAAACTGCCTAGCCTGGAGCCTGGAGCAATGGGGCAATTCTCCTCCAGACCTGAGAGACCCAATCAGATATGGGGCCACTTTAAGACTGGAACAACTCATCTTGGAAAGCACAGGATGACCCATGAATGATGCTGTTCCCCAAAGGATGACAAGATCTGGGAGGTGGGGTTATACCTAAATGAGCTAAAATAGCCTCGTTGCTCACCATGTATCACCTTCTCTTACTTGCACAATTTCTTTAACCAGAATCATGCTTGGTGACCAAACACACAGCACTGCCCACAAAGGCAGCTCTAACACAGCCTTCAGGAGAAGGGCCAGCTGCAGCAGAGGCATTTTGGCACATGGTCTGGAACACTAGGTTAGAAACCAGAGCTGCATCTGCTCAAAGCAACATGGTCTCATCCCTGCACTCAAGCACTCCCTTTCCTGTACAAACTCAGCCTCTGCTCTGAGATGCTTCAAAACAACAGTCAGAAGTTCAACCAACTACTAATTAAGGTCTTTGGTGGAAAAAAAGTTACTACAAGTTAGTAACAACCAGTCACTTTTGGCCAATGGACCATGGCCAAAGCCACGTACCACCCACAAATACAGATGTCTAATAAGATTCTCAACCATGCTGCAGACCACTCACCATAGCCTCAAGAACCACACTTCAGGTACCACAGATTTTAGTGACAATGGAGGGTGGGGGGTTATCGGAAAAAGTTACTGCAAATGGAAAAAAAGTTCAAGAAACCACACCTCAAGAATTCAGAAGAGTTAAAAGGAAGCTGATAAGGAGCACAAACAAGGCACAAAAGTAATTTCAACAAGACCTTACTGGTCCTATAAATGCATTAATGAAGGCAAACAAAGTGTAGGTCTATTAATCAGCAGGAAGGAAAAGAAAGCACGTGATAGAAGACACCCTACTCAAAGCCTTCTTTGCTTTGTACTTAAGCACTCAAGGATGACTTTCGTCAAGGACTGATCTCTCTTAAACCTCCCAATCTTTTTTTCAATCCATTCTTTGTCTCCCCATCATGAAATGTGCTTTTCTAAAGGTTAACTGTGAACAGATGTTTAAGATTGAGCAACCTCAACCCAAAGTAAGGAGACATCAGTGCTGTTTGCAAAGGATAAGGGGGGCCAAAACTGCCACCATAGCTTTGCAGAAGAAGAACCGTGCATCCTGCCAGGGATTATATCATGGCTGCTCAGTGCTCACATTCATTCCACCATTGATTTATCATTTATTTTTACAAATCTCAATTTAATGACCACAACAGGTCATCTTTAAAGTCTCATCTAAGAGCTGACAGCAAATCATCCACCAAAAGAACAGAAAATGCTACAAAGCAGAACCTCTGGGAAGACCATGAGACACTCATGGAGTGTATGCCTCCACGACACAGCCCTTAAGGACAACCTTCCTGGCTCCAGTATGGGTGAAGGGCTGAGGACACGAGCCAGCAGTTGGGATTTAGGGCTAAGAACCTCAAACTGAGGCGCTGCCAATAAGCAGGGGATGACTCAGCCTTCCAGAAACAGATGGGGTGAGGGAAAGAGCATGATGAGATGAAAGACAACCAGACCTACACCTGAGTCACTGAGAAAACAAGGAGAGCATGAAACAGAAGTGGAAAGCGGAGGGATTAGGAAAAAAGCAGCCTCCATTCAAGATCCTTCCACCAAGAATGGGTGGGAAGGTGAAGGACAGGAGGTAGGGTGAGCAGGTGACATTCCCTCCATTAAACCTCCCTTCAGGTGCAGGGACACACCATGGCACAATGGGAACAGGAAGTAGGAGAAGCCAAGGATGAAGAAACATCTGAGGAACCCATATATGGGTGTGGTAAACCGCCCGGACCGCGACAATGGGCTTTGTCCTCACAAGACCCAAGCAAGTCAGAAAAGCAACCAGTCACTGGATGTGGGGGGGACCTCCCACCAAAAGCACCACACAGGTCAGTGGAGAGGACACTACCCCTCATTGCCTCAGGTCGCTACTGCTCACCGTGCCCATTGCAGTAATAGATCCACTTCTCCCTGTTCTGTGTGGGGGTGGTGGACTTTTTCATAATAGCTTTTTCCACAATGGCACTGGGATCTTGCCTGGGTCCCTTCTTCAGAGTCCGTGAGCTCTTCCTGACACTGCAGACAACAATAACCACCAGGACCAGCAGCAGGAAGAGGACAATCATCCATGGCAAGTGTTCGTTGATGTCGAAGTGCTGGTGGGCATTTGGTGGACCTCGCCGGGGGGGCCTGTATGGAACGCTGGATTTCTCACCCCCCACCATCTCCAGTGATGGCTGCTTCTCCAGTGCTTGGCTGGTCTGCTTGTGCCGGTAGCTCTGTGCCTGGCTGGTGGCGCCGGAGCCCATGAGGGTCCCACTAGCACCATCTGTCTTGTTGGCCAAGGTTTCATTGTAGTAGCCTGCCGGCTCCACCATGCTGCTGGACGTGCGTGGTGCTGGAGAAGGGACAAAATCGGGAACTGAAGAGTTCAGACCTGCGAAAGGAAAGGAGAGTTCAGTGTCACAGTACTGGAGACGTGATATGGCATCACATCACGGTCTAAGACCTGCCTGAGCACCTGCTTGCCCAGCAGACAGAAACCCAACGCCAGGCAGTGAGAAAGGGAAGAGGTGAAGTTGAGGTTTGGCTCTGGGAACAGATGGGTACAATTACAGAAGTAGGTTCAAAGTAAAATTGACCCCTGTTGGTTAAGGCTAGTGGCACCTCATTAAAAAATGAGTTAAAGGCATGTTGTCAATCTGTGTCTGTCCCAAATTCAGCATTTCTCAGAAAACCTACAACTTTGCAGGAGTTGTTTTTTCATTCTTAGATTTAAGAACATTATTTTTATTCCAACTGTGGAATTTGGTATTTGGGCTAGAAAGACACAACAACTTGGAGGCTCAGTATCTCTCTACTGGGTTTTAGTAAGGAAGCAGAAACTTTATCAGCACTGCTGGCAGCTGGAGATACATCAACAACAGAACAGGTTTCTGAAGCAATGAGGCAACCAAACTTCTCCCTAGAAGCTACTTTGCATCTTTACTGAGTTTTATTACCAACCAACAGCTGTTAGGTCCCAGACAGATGCATGACCAAAGCGTGGTGAGAAGAAGGGCTGTGGTGGCAAAAAATAGAGCTTATTTTGGAAACTTGGCTTTTGAAGATCACGTCTCATCCCAGTTGAGCCAGAGAGTGAGTGTTATCACCTGTAACCTGATTTTCCCTCTGACTTGGTTACCCAAAACACTCTGACCTGGATACAAACAGGGAAAATGCTTTCACTTTTACCTAATTGTCTACAGTTGATTTCAAAGTTCAGGCACCACGCTCCTGTCCAATGATACACCAACATCATATCAAGCTTTCAGACCTAACAAAGAAGCACTGGGAGCCTACCACTGACAACGCTTCCTTGCTAATGCAGTCACCAGCTCAGGAGTACAGGCCACCAGAAGTTGCAACGTTTAATAAAATGTCCCATTTGAGATACTTCAGGGAGGGCTGAGCACCACCTCAGATGGGGACCCACAGCACTACTACAACCAGCCATGGCTGAAACTTCCCCATAAAGACTGTGATGATGTATAATTTCCAATTAAACAAGAGAATGGGGATTTCAATCTGGTTCTCCCCAGCAGTGATAACTAATAAAAATCTTAGAGGTTAAAGACAAACTGTACAGCACAGTCCAGGCTCCTGGAGGGCCGTTTTCATGACGATTCTCATTCAAGCCAATATGCTGGCACAGTCCAGGGCAAAGCTCAGCAGGGAAAGCATGGGCAGGAAAGCAGAGAATTCATCAGGAAACAAGTCTGGTGGAGCAAAGCTCCTCTCCTGCTGGGGTTTTCCTGCTGCACCCTGCTCAGGTTTGCCACGAATGCACAAAGACTTGTGCCAGCACAACACACAGACAGGCAAAGTGGCTGGGGAACGTGATGTCCTTCCAGTCCAAACAGCCAGGAGTCCAGTCATGACTACAGTCTCATAGAAAACGTTATTAAACATGGTTTAACACAAGGGAGGGCAACCTGATGCACTCTGGAGCTGCCTTCTGGCCAAGAAGCAAAAGCACCATCCACACTTTAGACCAGGGTGCCCTTTAAGAGCCTAAAGCCAACCCTGACCAAAGAAGGAATGCAATCCCACAACCAAAACTCCATCTGTGTTTCAGTGGTGGACACTACCTTTGGGAAGATGAGTGGTTGGTGGAACTTTATAGGACTCTTCATCTGCTTTGGTGCTTGACGAAGTCAAGGACGTGTTCGGCAGAGACGCTGGAGAACCACAGACGTTGTCACTCTCCTTCGTCCCTGGCTTGATGACCACCATGTTCTTCCCAAAGCAGTCAGTGTACGTTTTGCACTTCATCACACTAGAAGGCACATCAGAAAAGGTACCACGAGGGCACGGCTTGCACCGAACATCTTCTGTCTCGGTTCCCTTCTTGCGGACGCCCCAGCCGACCGGGCACACCGTGTAAGGGACGCAGGTATCGTTTGTCTGAAACGTACCAGACAGGCAAGTGCACTCGCGGTCAGTCAAGGCAGTACAATGAGTTTTCTCAATCATTGGCAGTTCACAGGGTTTTCTACAAGGGTGGCACCGCTCTATGCCATTCTCATGCTTAGTAAAGGTCCCATCTGGACAAGGGCTGCACTCTCTTAAGGTACTCTTTGTGCAATGTTTAGACACATAGGTTCCTGCAGGACATTTGTCGCAGATCAGCTCTTTGTTGGTGGCACGGTCCAAGTGGCGGTACTTGCTAGGGGAGAGGCTGATGGCATTCTGCTCGGAGGTCAGCTTCGGCTGACTATCAGCGGTGCCCAGGAGCAGGAGCAGCTGCAAGACAGATGGGAAGTATTAGTCAACAGCGTGCGACCGGAGCCCTCTCTGCCAGCGATCCCTTGCAGGGTCACAAGGGATATCTCAAAGCCAGGGGACCGCAGAGATGTTTCTACCCCCAGGGGCAGGAGCTCAGTGAGGTCAGGGTGGAAAAGAAGCAGTGCAGACACCAGCATGCTCTGCAGACACATGTCACTCACAATTATAATTCCTTAAATTTGACACCAGGCTTCTCAACAAGACTAAGCATCATTTACACTGCAACCCTGCCAGGCTGGTAAATACCGCTAATTGTGTTTCAGCCGTATGTGCTACCTGGCCACCTCAGGAGAGTTCAGGCCAGCTTTGCATTTCAAGGCTGTGAGGCTCCAGCATGAGCCAGGCGCTTGCTGAGAAGACAAAAAAAATATACACATGTAGGTGGCATCTCTGACCTGTAAAACTCTCCTCCTCTGTATGTGTTAACCTGCACTTGTTCAAATAGTTACCTTTCCAAATAACACAAAACAGGATGAAACCCAGGCTAGCAGCTGTTACTGGACTAGTTCTCAGCCCCCCTGCCTTCCATGACATTTTACAACCCTGCGTAGGGTTTGGTGACACCACAAGGGACATTCTGCTTTGAGCCTCCAACCAGATCTGAACCTACTTTAGCGTTAGCAACAGGATTGAAAACCTGATGCTATTTTTAGGTTCTTTGAGGAGTTCTGCTGTAACTCAGTTCCTCATTGCATCAGATACAGGTAAAAGGTCCCCAGATTATTCAGATTCTGAACTGCACCCAGTTGGGCTTGGATAGATGATGGCTACAAATCTGTTTATCTCTACCTACTTCCAGTCCCAGGATTTTACCCCCTTAATTTCTTTATATCGAGGCTGCTTCATTCCCAAGAGAAGCTCCATCTACCAAGTAGGACCTCTGCTTTCCCCAGAGGACATCTGGTCCATGGATTTAGTGTTAGTTATGCCAGAGGAGATAAGACACCAAGAACAAAAAGCATATCAGAAGACAGGCTGACACAACCCAGCACTGGAACAGGCTGCCCAGGGAAGTGGTGAAGTCACCATCCCTAGAGGTGTTCAAAAAGCAAGTAGATGTGGTGCTCTGGGACATTGTCTAGTGGTCAGGGAGATGTTGGGATGAAGGCTGGTCTTGATGATCCTAGAGGTCTTTTCCAACCTAAATGATTCTATGAACCTCATGCAACATGCGAAGCAAGAGAAAAACCACTTTCAAACAGCTGTAGGCTGAGTTAGGAGGGAGAGAGAGGAACAAGCCATCGTAACCTTGAACTTCCAAAGGTGCTTTCCTACACTGAAGGCAAAAAGACCAGAGATCCTAACGCTCTTCAGCTGCGCAGACAAACACATAAATCCCTTGACTATGTTATACAAGCCTTCGCCTCTGGCTCTGCCACCTTCTCCAGGCTATCAGCCAGCAAGAATATATTCAGAAGGAAAAAAAAAGCCTCCAACAACATGACTCTGCAGAAGGCACATCGCAGCAGAGCCGCAAGCCGCGCCGCGTCATTTTTGGTGCAGTCTCTTGCTTCCTGGAAGCACACAGCACAGTTCTGTTTCACCTGCTAAATAATTTACAGCTTGGGATTTGTACAAAACACTTCAATTTTTCTGTATTTTTTTTTTCCTCTCCCCTCTCCCGAAGCAGCAATTACAGAGCAGGCAAGCCCGCAGGAGCTGCTGAGGATCCTGCAGCGGCCAGGCTAATTATGGCACGTCAAATTAAAAAGCGGGGTTGCCCTGGCAGGCAGCAAGGGCTTTACAGGATGCATTTTATTTTCCCCCTGCCCTAAGACATGATTTCACAAAGTGCTTAGCTGGCTCCAAGGAATCCTGCTCCCCCCCTCTCCCCCAGTCTTCATGACGAAACTCTGAATTAGCAAACCAGACGCAGCAGGATCTGGCCTCTTGAGGATGAGTGGGGGGGTCACCTCCATTACTCACCCTCCTCTCTGTGCTGGCATCAGAGTGGGACCAGGGTGTTGGTAGAAGCAGGACAGGCAGCAGCTCTTCTGCCTTGCCAGGCATGAGCTGTGTGCTGCCATCTCAGATGCTGATTTCCTGCTCTGCATCAATCCAGACCTCAGGAAACCCACAGACCACCCCGCTACATGCATGTGCCATGGGCCCCACTCTGCTCTCCTTTTTCATCCCACCTCCAGCATCTTGCCACCACTCATCCAGAGAACTAAAGCCAGTTATAATAGGGTTATTAGTTATAATAACCCTAAATCACAACAGCACCAGGTTTGTTTTTTGTTTGGTTTTTAGGGGTTTTTTTTAAACCCTATCTCAAGCAAAGCAGCACCGGCACTTTTGAGCATCTCCAGATCTTTAGCTGCACAAGGACTTCTAAGCTTAGGGACAACAGCAAATACAGGTGAGGGGAAAGCTAAGCAGTGTCAAGCATCCACTATTTCTTCAGATGGGCACTTCTGGCCCCTAAAAAAAAAAATACAGCTGTTGAGGTTTCGTGGCTGCCACCACTCCGATCTCTGAAAGAGTAGGCCAGGAGAAGGAGGACACCTTCAACAAGAAGTGGTGTCTTCTGGCTTGGTCCCTCATCCCCAGGACCGCCCAGCAGCACACCAAACTAGACCTCTCTGGCTGATACACCCAGTTTCAGTGGCTAAAGCAACAAGTAACGAAGCGAGCTGAGGTCTGCTTGGCCACTGCATTTCCGTTCATGACTCCAGTACTAGAGAAGTGTGCAGGGAAACAAAAAAAAACACAGAAAAAAGGAACCAGTTCAAGATAACACTAAAAAGCAGGTTGTTTCAAGCAGTTTTGGTGCTGCTCTCCATGCCCAGTGCAGGAGCAGCTCTCACACTGAAGCCAAAAGGGTCAAGTGGGATGGGGTGGCCACGATCGCAAACAACATCCCCAGCTCAGCACCAATGCCCTGCACCACTGGGGTAAAGGTGCTTCCCAGTCACCTTCACCTATTCCAACATGTGAAGGTTTTATCCTATGAGGAACGCAGATCAGGCTGGGGAATGTCGTGGAAACAGCTCTGACATGGGGACCTTGGCGCTCAGCTGCAAACAAATCCTAAAGCCTGTAGGTGATGTGGGCATGACCCAACTTACCACCACCCAGCTTGATGACTCCATCTCAGCAGCCACATCTATACAGTGCCTCCATCACCCTCCTAAAGAACTGCATGCTGGAGGAAAGACCCCATGTGCAATTTGCACAGTAAAAAGCTTTTAGGGGCCCACCAGCTGCCTGGGCACGTGCACGAGGGATGTGGCTGGGAATACAACAGCTCATTCGGAACCCAAACGTTCTTGGAGGATTTAGAACATCAGCAGAAAGTCAGTGGATCAACAGGCATTTGTGTCCTGAAATGGGCTGACACCTACAGACAGTTTTAACTTTGGGTTGCTTACTGTGCCACCCTACTGCCAACCCTGCGGGGAGGCAGCGATGTACCTAAACAATAATAGCAAAACCAGCAGAATTTGGTTGAAATGGCAGCTGGCTCCATGGCAATGCCTTGGCACAGGTCGGAGATGGGCTCCAGAGCCTGCCGCCCTTCCCAAAGGTCAGCTGTCCCCTCCGCCAACCAGCGCTGGGAAGTGGCTTGCAACATTAAAGGAGGAAAAAAAAAAATACAGTTAAGCTAAACCCAGAAAGAAAATAAACTGGTCTGGAAGTTTTACGGTAACTTTGCGGACAGGAGGAGCCCATCTCCTGTCCCACTCACTGTGAAAAGGATCAAGTTACTCCAAAAAAAAGTTGCCTGTGAGGAGAGTATCAAAGAGCAAAGCAAGTTTCTGCTTCTGCAACACGACCAGTTATTTCAGCTGGTTTTGGGGTGTGTGAAACCGAGAGTCCCGGGCTTACCCTGCTCAGCCATCCCTTTACTACGGCTTGCGAGTGAAACGCAGGCAGCCAAGCGTGCCAGAACAGCAGCACCAACCGGCACATCTGGTCCTCATGAAGGAAAGCCCAGCAGCTATTCCTGCAGCCAGCACTGGCCAGAGCTCACAAGCACCCCCAGCAGCCACCGTTTTTCCTCCAAGCAGATGAAATCCCTCAGGCTCCCAAAAGCCCGGCATCGAAGCAAGGTGAAATCACGTCAATTTGAGGAAAGGGCACTGGGGGAGATGGTGGAAACCACCTTGCAACACCCAGCAGCTGCCTGAAGCCCACATCAAGCAAGAGAAACCATGACCAACACCAGCCTTATGCAACCACATCAAAACCAAGCGGATTCAGGTTTGCTGCACTAGTAAGAGACCCACCAATGACGGATTTGAACACACTTCCACTGGGTTCTAAAGACATTAACTCCTTGTGAGGCCAAAGGGAGTTGCCCAAAATCATGAAGATGTCAGATCAAGAAACCGTCTGGTGGCCAAGGGAGCATCCTGCCAGCTCACGAGCAAACAGGAATCGTGTCTCATGGCTCATTTGCTCGAACCACCAGCACACACAGAAGTTTGAGGACACACATACATAAGCAATATAAGGGCGCGTTCGCTCAGAGTCTCAGCTTCCTTTTACAAAATCCTGCTGTATTTCCCTGCACCTTTCACATCACACTTTTCCCTCCCTCTATCTCCCTATACCCGCCATTCCCGACTCGCCTCCAGTATCCCAGCTGGAGCTCCGTACCTCAAGCTCCCCACCAGCATCTCATCTCCCAGACAGGCAGCAGCGCTCACCTCTCCCAGTTGGAAAGCGGCGCTGGGCAGCACCCAGCCAGCACCCTGCACCCACCCCGGCTGCCGCACCAGGTCACCCCTCGCCTGCTTCCCGGCTAATGCTCGCCCAGCTTTAGATTATTTTCGGTTTACTGGGATTCCCGTCGAGCCAGCACCAGCTTGCTAAGATCCACCTTGAGTTCAAGAGCAAGTGCGCTCCTCGGTTACACAACCCCGCCGCAGCAGCTGCGGCGTGCGCCTGACACACCGAATTACCGCCTCGCCCCAAAAGAGACGGGCTCACTGGGAAGGGTCCTACCTGGGATGGTAAAGCTGGAGGTGAAGCCACTGGAAAACGTCGCTGTTTCTACACAGCGTCGTGTCTACAGTTTCTACCTCCCGCAATTAGCGGTGGTGAGTTCTGCTGCCTGTCCAAAGGGTGGCAAGGAAAGCAAGCTGGGATGGAGGGATGGAGGGATGGAGCCCAGCCCAGTGCCGAGCTTCGGGAGCTGGGCAGGGGGGCGAAGCCAGGATCCACGCAGACCTCGACGTGCGGCACAGCCCTGGATGAAGCCTGCAGGGAGGATGCCGCCCTCTGCCCGCCCGCAGTGAGCCGGGGATGGAGAGGACGGTGCAGGGGACACAGCACCCAGCCCGGCGGAACAGGGGCTGGGGCAGGCAGCACACCCCCCGGCACCGCGGAGGATGGCGGGGTGGGGGAGGCAGCAGGACACCCAAACACACGCGAAAACACCCCAAAACCACAGGCGTGCCAGGCGGGCGCGGCGGGCAGCGGCCCCGCACTGCAGCACACGCGGCCCAGCGCGCATCTTGCGCGGGCGGCGCCGCGGAAGGACGGACCGACAAACCGACAACCCCCCCACACACACACTCACCGTGAGGAAGCCGGCGAAGGCGGCGGCGCTCCGGCACGCCGCGGCGGCCCCCATGCTGGCGGCGGGGGCTGCTGCGGGCGAGGCGCTGCCGGTCCCAGCCGCGCTGCCTCACGCCGCGGGGCGAGGGGCCGGCG